>NW_023590999.1:5307601-5423723 GCF_014843425.1 Jatropha curcas | reverse complement strand
CCTTCTGCATTAGTATATTTATGCAGAATAGAGATGTAATGGAAATTCATTATAGAGTAGGTGTTATTGCTAACCAAGAGCTCGATGTCCTTGAACTTCCTGCTGCACCAATCCCTGTAAATCTGGGTGCTCTGAATTGGCAGTTTGCTATTCATCCTGCGTTTTTGGTATCTGAAGTAGTATATTTCAACCAAAAATTAAAAGAGTTAACAAATTATTATGACCTATGCTACAGGGGAGTAGCTCTACCCATTAATAAGTCTTGTCAAATCATTGAAAACTCCCACTGTAGTAGTGGAAGAGAGGACTTGAAACTAAGACATCCCCCCCAACTCCATACAACAATAAGGAAAGTGCAAAGACTAACTATATGCATGATTGGTACTAAAGTTAATTTCTGCATTCATTATCTTGTTCATATGAAAATTTTTAAATATCTCTGCCACCAGGCACCAGCCAACAAATTTTAGGGTACTTGCTTTTTTTGACAGTTGCTGATGAATCATGAATGTTTTCCTTTTATGAAGTTCGTCAATAGGCTAGTTGGTTTTATTGTCAACATTATATTATATCTTTTAGTGCAGTTAGTCTTTACGTAAACTATTGCCTTGTTTTATCATTATAATGCTTTCACATTTTGCCAATATGTCCATAAGAGCTTTGTGAATTTAATATTCAGTGAAAATGCTATGTGTGTGTGTGTATTTTGTTTTTGTGTATGATTATACCTGAAATTTGACTGCAAGCTGGATTCATATGTTCCATTTGGCAGGCTGCTCTTGAAAAGGGTAAGAACTTGGAAGCATTAGCAGATGGTGATGTGACAAATGAAGAACTGCTACCGGCTGAAGATTTTGGTCATGCAGCAGAATCTGTCAAGTCATTGACATCTCAAATGAATGAGCTAGGTGTTTCTGCAAATTCTGCCGTGAGTACGCCTCCTGTAGACTCGGCGGAGACTTTAGATCTGAATGCTCCGTCTCAAGATATTGATAAAAAAATTCGGGCACTTAAAAAGAAGGTATATTTCATCATATTTTGGCCGTATTATAATGATGTTTATTTTTTGTTCTTCAGAGCATCATGCACTTTTAAGAAATTTCATGGCTCTCCCTGCTAGACATGCCAAGAAAAACTGATAAAATTCTCTAGTAGAGAAGTATAGAACACACGCAAGTTCACAGACACACGTAGCAAGGGAATCTTGTTGAGAACTCATGGTTTGTAGGTTTGAGGTTCTGTGAAATACAATTCTCCAAGTAAATATCAACTTCCTGTACATTGATGCACTTTCTTGACATATGTATATCATATTATTTTCATTCAGATTATTGGTAAAAATTTGTAATGCTTCTTTTTTTTTTTTTTTCTTTCAATTTCAACCAACATTATTTTGAGTGTACCCCTCTTTAAAAATCGGTTTACTGTTTTGAACGGGTGCATTTATATGTATAGTAAATATGGTAAGATTATCTGAAAAGACTCTTTTAAATTCTTCTTATTGTATGTAACCTCCACTTTCTACTTCCTATGAGTGAACTTTTTCTTCCATTTTCATCCTAACTTCCTCATATTAACTATGATATCTTGGTCATTTTAATCTCTTGTCATTTAACTATATTCTGCTGTTTCAATTGCTGTTAGTTATCAAAAATAAGGATTAGTTATCAAAAACAAGGATCGATTCACATCTTCTACATCCAATCTAATGACACCTTTTTATCTCTCCTAGTTTAAATGTACACATATCACTACAGTTCTTGCCATATCTAAAACCTTTGAATTGTAGGCTGTTCTTCAGCAGCTCTTGCTTTTAGTTTACTTCTTTCTTGTTTCATTTCTAAGAACTATGTTGTCACAAGTAGCTTTGTTGGTGAGTTATATGTTGGACATGCATGGTTAGTTCATCTACAATGAAAGCAAAAACATAAGGCTATAAAAGCGGAAGCCAACTGTAGCAGGTAATTCATCTATATGAAGTTCAACAGTCCTCAGGCATGTTACCATCTCTCTATAAATATCCATTCTATATAAACTACCTTCTCTTCAACCCACTGTTCAGAATACTGTACTGCATGCTGTCTCTGAATCAATCTATCTGCTCGTTTTGTTTCTCCATACCCTTTTTATTGAAGCTTTTTCTCCATATGATCATATGTGACTTGTGAGACAGCCTAGATTTATTAACTGCAAGAAAGTCAATTCTCCATCTGAGCAAGCTTGAAACCTTGGTCAAAGGTGTGGAAGTACTCAAATAAGCCAACTCCGCTCTTTATCATAGTTATCTTTAGGAATGGGTTGTACAAATAAATCTATTTTGTGGACCTTTTGAAGCTCTTCAAATATGGCATGAGTTGGTATTTCTGCATTGGCAGGAAGTGAACAAGAAAATTAGAGTAAATTTGAAAAATGGGTAAAATAAAAATACATGCAGCCAGGTCTAGTCTAGAGCCAAATTATCTCCTCTCTGTCTCTTGTTGATTATACATTTTTATCATTTGTGTGCATATCCTATAGACTTAAAAATTTGACGAAAGAGGCAACTTTTGCTAGTTTTATAAGCAGAGGTTTCTGTTCTTGGTTGGTTGACATTACTGTAGTTTCTCTCTTGGTTGCCACCACTGGCTATGTTTGGTGGTCCATTGGCTTTGGTTATTACTGCTCGCAGGTGGTGGCAAAGGAAGAGGAGCTAAATTTTTTGCCTTTATCGCTTTCTCTCTGAATTGAGATCTGTCAGATTCAAGCTTTAGGGACTATTAGTTAAGATAGCTTATTATCCTTCTTTCTACACCAATTCATATCAAAGAGACAAAATTGTTCAAAAGTCGGACCATTTGATTACCTTGTTTATATTTGTTTTAGTCATAATTTTATTGCAGGAGATTCAGTTTTCTATTAACTTGTATTGAGGATTTGATGATTAGGTTAAAGCATATGCCATTACTACCTTCTGTAGAAGGAAAGAGTTGTAGGCTCTGTTGATTTCTTAGAGAGATGCTGTTTTGCTACAGTTATAGGAAGTTGTCTTTGGGGCAGGAACTCGAGCCGGAAATTTATCCAATTATAGTGCAACTATAACTTGCCAATGATGTTATCATGACGACCTCAGTATGCTTTGTCCTTTCATGATACAACTTATACAGGCAATTCAGAATATAATTTTTAAAACTTGAGAAATTAAATTATTTTCAAAAAAAAAATTTATTTGATGTAGAAAAAAAATTAGAAATGCAAAATAGATTTTCTTTTAGATTTGCAAATTAAGGATGTGATCCTCTCATATGTAGCTACACATTTATACTGCATCTATTAGATTAATATGTTATTACATGTTTGTATCGAATATGTGAATGTAGACGTGCACTTGAAATGAATAGTAGCTCAGCTACATGAATTCTTGTTTTCAAATTTCCCCAATGTTTTCCATTTCTGGAAAATTTATTTTTCCCTATAACTTGGTTGCTTGCGTGGTTCTTATTAGCTGGGTATTTGACTCCACTGGTTTGTCATAACATTGGGAATGATGTCGATTACAATGTGATATGCTTATAGTCTGCAATAACTTGGACTGTTCGCAACACAATTTTATTATATATTCTGCACTTGAATTGCAAACTTCTTGGTAGTGGCTCCATAGATTTTATGGAAACTTTAGAATTTGCTGAGGTTTCTAATTTGATTCAAGCACTTAGGCTTCTTGTTCATGTTTTATGATTGGTTCATCAGAGTGAGTTCTTTATGCAGATTCGACTAGCAGAAGCTCAGCAGCAGAAAACTGCACCACAGGATATGAAGCCAGAGCAGTTGGAGAAGTTGGCGAAATTGGAGAGCTGGCGCCAGGAACTAGAGTTTTTGGAGGGTAAAAAAGCTGAAGAGTCGACATCATGAATTAGGGTTTGTTCTAACTTGAACAAACTGTGTAGTTTTCCATTTATTTTTTACTAAGGTGTAAACTCTGCATTGTTGGATCAAAATTCTTGTCCAGATTTTTCCAACTATGGTACATGATCATGAGTTTGCCTTTAAGCCCTGCACTTCTTTCTTGTTTTGCAGGTTCTCAAACATTAGTAATTTGGGGTTCATAGCCAAACCCCAACTTGCTAGTGTTTGTATATCATTTCGTCTAGGGCTATAAAAAAGCTGAGCCAAACTCTAATAAGCTCGAGCAAGGCTCGATATAGATATGCCAAAGTTCGAGCTCGTTTAAAAATTACTAAGTTCGAGCGTAGCCAAATAACTACAAATGAGTTAAGCTCAAAATCTATCAAACCAAAATGATGTCATGTAGGTTTAACTAATCTTGACTTATTGAGTTGACTTGTGAGCTAGCTAATGAGCTAGACATGATAAAGTTTGCTTGTGAGTCAGTTCATGAATTGAGTCAAGCTCGAGCTTGTCTCGTCTATTAAAAAAGCTCGATAGCTCGATTTGATAAGCTTATCGAATAGGCTTGAGTAAGCTTTTTATAGAGTTGAGTTTCAAGCAGCTCATGAGTGGCTTCCCTCATTTAGAAACTCCTGATATGTTCTAAGTTAAAAAGGAAGAAAAGCTGAGTCTATCTCCAAGGGATGAGCAAACATCGGTAAGGAACGTAGAACTGAATTGAACCGGTTCTGTTTGGTTTTAACTCTTGGAAAGAACAGAGGAATTGTTTTTCAATTTAATATGGTTTTTATTACACCGAAAAAAATAAGTTCAAAATTGGTTTAATTTGAATAGTTAAACATTTAACTATTAAAATTACTGCTAAAAAAAATTATTAAATTAGGTTTAACTATTTAAATTAAACCAATTTTGAACTTAATTGTTTTGGTATAATAAAAATTGAATCGAATTAAATTGATTTTATTTTATTTTATACATCATTTGTTTAGGCTCAGTATGATTTTTATATAAAAAGTTTCAGTCTATTCAGCCGGGGTGGTTCAGTATTTGAGGAAGGTAACTAAACACAAGATTAACCCCTGAGGGGTGAGGACAATGATCCCTGGAGTTTCTTTAAACACTCGGGAGGGAGCGCTGTCCCTCTTTGTAAGTGCTAATTTTTTTTTTGAAAACTTAATAATTCATTAATAATGAATATAAATCGAGTATATCATAATAATATTCCTATAAGAATAAGAAATGCAAATATAGAAAATTGAAATTTTCTGCTTGGAGATGTTCCTCATCTTGGCGGAATAGGTTAATCTTTTGGGTAAAAATTGATCCATTGTCAAACAGGACGTCAAAAGATACATTTCGCAATATTGTCCCGAATATTACTTTTTTAAAAACTTGTTACAGAAGAGTTTAATATAACAAACTTTAATGAAAGAACAGGCCGCACTGCTAGATTCCATTGGTAAAAGAAACTTACCTGAACTTGAAGATCTGAAGTCTCCAATCACAAGTAACCAACAATCCTCCAGAGAAATAAATCTAAATAAGAATTCTTTAATAACGAGAAAAAATTCCATGAAAGGAGAAAAATAAATAACCCTAATAAGGGGTACCAAAAACACTCAATCATAGATACTAAATCTAAATTTTATTTCAAATGATCATAGGTTTGAAAATTATTAGAAAGAAAACTAAAAAAAAAAAAAATGATAATGAGGGATGAAATGAAACCACCGCCGACCAAAGAAGACAGTTGGCGACGGTTTAGAAACAAAATTTAGAAAGACACGAGAAAATTTAGAAAGACACGAGAAAAGAGAAAGCCAAAGAGAGACGGCTAGGGTTTTATTAATTTACAAAAAAATTATTAATCTCGTTACATCACAAAAAAATTAGTGCCAATTATTAATCTTATATAAATAATTAATTATCTCTAAATACATGAAATGAACTAATTAATATTAAAACTTTGAAAGGACCAGAAAATCTGGAATCAAGTAGATATTTTTATACAAATATCTAATTTTTAAAAATGTTATGGAATTAATTTGAATGAAATAAATTAAAATTAAAATTAAAGCATAATCAAAAGGAAAAGACAATCATAATATAAAATTAAAGCATCAAATATTTATTTTTATCTCTTTATTCAACAAAATCAAATGAAATACAATAAAATATGATCCAAACGAAGAAAGAATGAACTTGAAAGAACAGAAAATAAGCCCTAGCTAATTTTCCAAGTATCCAAGCAGATGTTGGCTTAATCTTTATTAATGATTTTGTGTATATGTTATTCTCCTAATCCTTGCCTTATGTGGATCATCACTTGAATCCAGCCAAGAAAGGAACTTGAGCTCCTCCAACCCATTGGGCGGCGCCGGGAAGGAATGCTCCGACGGTGAATTTCTGAGCTTCAGCCTGATTCAATAAATGAAATGTCTTCCACTTAACCCTACGAGCAGTATTTGCACCTGGTCCACTATTTGCATATTCTGCATAATACAAAGTATCAAGAAACAGTGTCCCAGCCCATGGCATCCACCCTTCAGGTTGAATCAAATCTCCCAATTGTGTTTCCATGACAACAGTTGTTGAAAATTCTTTCCAGGGCCTGCCTAAATAAGTCCTGGTAGTAAGTCTTGTTGGCACCAGCTTCTCTTCAGGTACAATTCTGCAGTTGTGGATAACAAGTCCAGTGTTTTCTCCTTTCGTTTTCTTCCCATCAGCTGTAACTGTATTGAATTGATTCGGGTTCGGTTTCCTGACAATGATCAAGGAGTTCTGAATCACAGCTGCTCCGTATCCGAAAAGGAAATCAATAGTTCCTGAAATGACACAGTTTCTGTAGAATTGTCGTTTGGCTTGGTATAACAATGTATCTTGATATCCATCCATTCTACAGTTATAGAATATTGACATATCCGAATTTACTCGGATAGCAACAGCTTGGTGACCATCGGGTCCTGCAGTGTTCTGGAATCCCATTCCTTTTGCAATAAACCCATCAGATTCAACAACTGCAATTCACAAATCAAACCAAATTAAGACATTGCAGTATGTATTTTTAATTATGGTTCAACATTGGTTTGTATATGTATATATATATATATATATATACAATAAACCCAATCAGATTCAACAACTGGGGCAATTCACAAATACAAACCAATTAAGACATTGCAGTATGTTTTTTAATTCATGGTTCAACATTGGGTTTGTATTGTAATACTATATATTATATATTAGTGTAATATATATACTTACCGAATGAGCGGGTGTTCCAGGTGTTTACTCCCGCTAGCGAAGCGATATACTTACCGAATGAAGCGGTGTTCCAGGTGTTTACTCCGCTAGCGAAGCTCTTTTTTCCAGTGATAATGGACTTCCTAGGTCCATCACCGTACATCAAAATACTAGGACTGTTCTTTGGTATCACAACAGCCTCATTGTAAAGTCCTTCCTTGACATAAATAACAAATCTGCCCTTGAAGTCTTTTGGGCATGAGTTAATAGCTGCATTAATGGACTTGAATTTACCACTTCCATCTAAAGCTACAACTGCATTTGGTGTAACCCCCCCAGCATTTCGGATTTGCAGAAGCCGACGATCAGAACCAGATACCCAAGTAGGATAACCACCAGCACCAAGAAGCTTGCGCGAAGTACCACCCGGAAGGTCTAATTGGAGACCGAAAGATTTCAGGATATCTGAAATCCCAGCGAGAATGGTCAGGACATTGTCTGTAAGTTCATTGCCATAATTTGTACTGTTCCGTACTTGAGCCTTGAGGTCATTGTCATGGTCAAAACCATCAATGCACAATTCTTGGTAGGCAATGATAGAACTCAACCAAATCCGAAAATCATCAGACTGGGCAGTAATGTTTTTCACGTCACTGTCAGACATTTTTGTGATTATATCTTGAAGTTCCTGAGAAGCATTATTAAGCAGTATCTTACAATCTTCAAGTGCCAGCTTTGAACGAGGCTCATTCCCAGCCTCTTTCACAAGCCCCTCACTTAAGTTCATTGATTTCGACAAGGAATCTGAAATGGCTAAAATTCCTGCCTTGATCAATTCTTTCGGATCGGTGCTGTTAGCTGTACTTAGAGTTTTGGTGCAAACCTCCTTGTAATTAGTAGGTTGGCATATTTGGGTAACAGCCTTCATTTGTGGTGTTATTTCTTCGGAGTTCTTCGATTCACCACGGTGAACGGAGGCAACAACTCCGATGACAACACCTACAACAAGAATCAGGGAAATCCCTGAAACTACAACTTTCCCGATCATTTTCTGATTTTTTAAGGCTTTCTTTTCTTTTCTTTCTTTTTGTTTTTTCCTCTTCGCTTTTTTAAATTTCTCTTCCTCCGATGCCCGGTGATGTGACTAAGATCTAGATGATTGTAGCCCCAAAAGGGCGCAAAATCGGAGAGGAGAAGGAAAGAAGAGAGAGCTACCAAAGCTGATGAAGGAAAGCATGTATTTTAGGGTTTTATAGGGTTGTAATATTCTTAAATTAGTATATTTCCTTTTGCATGAAAATGTTACGTGTTCTACTGAATGATAGACCGTTTTTATAGTTAGTCAGTTTGGATATTACAGATCAGTAAACGCCTGTTTATAGCTAAACATGCTATTTTACACAAGAAAAGGCTGATTATTAGTATTAAACTATATTGAGCATCTTTTAATTAATTTTTAAATCTTGTTGAGACAGAAATTGGTAGTTTTCAAGTTAAAGTTGAAAATAATAAATTTATAAAATTTTTTTCTATTATAAAATAATAAAAGCATCCAACATATCTTTTCCCTAGTTAGTTTTCAAGTTGAATTGCATTTTTTTTATTGTTGATGTGACATAATACTAAAACATTATTTTAGTAAGTTAGGATTATTTTTTTATTTTAAGAAAATTATTTTTTAATGTAATTGATAGAGAGCTTGAATTAATATCATTAATAATATTCTTTATTTTTTAATAATTAGTAAAATCAATAATATTATTAATATTTTGAAAACCTGCCAATCAAGTGTAGTCCGATTAATATTCTGACTTACATAAAATATGTTAGACCTCTCCACCGTAAAAGTTTTTAATAATTTGATGAGTAAATGGAGAACTACTATTGATAATATTTTATTAATGTGAGTTTGATTAATGCGGCATTTGCAGTGCGATTACAATATAATTAAACTTTATACACATATATGTAAAAAAATTAATTTATATTAATTTATATTATATATATATATATATATTCTTATATGGCTAAAATAGTTCATCTCATTAATTTAGTTGCGTGTTTGTTTTTATAGAATAATATCAATTTGCCCTTTCGAATTTGTGTGCAACAATACAATTTTGCCCAAAAATAAATTTTTTATACAATTATCACTCCAATTTTACACCAAATAATTAAAAAGGCCCAACTTTTGGAAAACAAAAATAATAACTTTTAATATTTTTAACTAAAAAAATTTATTTAAAAAAAAAAAATCGGTCGATCTTTGTTACTAGCGATCCCTCCCTAAAGCCACGGGTAAGTCCATTATTTCCATTGCAAACTACTATCATTATAATATATATATATATGAATTTTTTGTTTTGAATATCCATTTTGATCAAATCAATAGCAATGAAAAGCAAAGTAAGTCGGAAAAAATTTTGAAATATTTTTTATAAAAAAAATTTGAAAAGGAAATTTTAAAATCTTTCGATATAATAATAAAGGAAAGACTTAACACATTAACTAGAGTATACTATATGAATATTTTCTCTCCATTCTACTATATTCATCGTATCCTCGCTAATATTCAAAGATAGTAGATTTTTCATGACAATTCCCTCTAAGCGGTTCTAGATCGGTCTCTTTGCACACTCCACCACCAAGTATTAATTTATGAACCAGAGAATCTACATAATACATTATTGTACTATTTCAGGTGTGCTGTTCTCATTTTATCTCTAACTTATGCTATATATAAGTGAAATTGACTATTTTAGCCATCTATAGGATAGAAGTAGAGTTGCGTACTTTGCATGTCCTCCCATCAACCCATAATTCGAACTAGAGATCTCATATTTCCTTCGAGAAGATTAATTAGACCATGGATGAAATATATAGATATTAATAGAAGTAAATGTTGCCTGTGTCGTTAATTTATTAAAACGTTGTACAAGTGCCCAATATGAGAAAGTTGATAAAAAGACTATTTTTAGTTTCACTGCTCCTTTGAGATTTTAGCTTCACTATTCATTCCCAAGCCACAAATTCCCATCTAATCACCTGAAAAACCGATCAACCATGAAATCAACATTTTTTTCACTCACAAAATCCTTTACCCTATAAAATGAAACCCTAACCATGCAAAGCTTCTATGATTCTCATTGAAACTAGAAAATAAAGAGATAAATACGTAAAACTTTCTCTTCCTCCTATCTTTCTCTCCGATTCCTATCATATTCTTGGGAATCGGGAACGCATCGACCATAAGTCGCAGACAAAAAGAGGAAGAGATCAAAGAAAAAAAATATATATATATTAAATACCAAACAAAAAAGGCAAAATGATGGGCAAAGTAGTTGTATCGTCTTTTTCTCTCATTCTTGTAGTGGGGGTGGTGATTGGGGTGGTAGCTGTGGTTCAGCGCGGCCACGAAGATGGTGCTCAAATATCTTCTTCAACAAAAAACGTAGCTCAAATATGTCAACCAACAGATTACAAAAAAGCATGTGAGCAAAGTCTTAGCAATGTAAATAATACTCAGGACCCTAAAGAATTTTTAAAAGCAGCCATTTTAGCTACGGAAGAAGCTGCAAAGAAATCTTTCAATTTGTCTTCAGATTTACTCGTAAAAGCCAGTTCATCTGATAATGACACAAGAATGTCCCTGGAAGATTGCAAAGAGTTACTAGACGACGCCGTTCAAGAGCTTCAGGCCTCTTTTTCGGAAGTGGGTGAAAATCAACAACATACAACGAAACGACGAGTAGCTGAGCTACAAAATTGGCTAAGTGCTGTCATTTCTTACCAACAGACTTGCTTGGATCAGTTTGGAGATCCAAATAGTCAATACAAAACCGAAATGGAAGAAGGTATGGTTGACGCAGGACAGCTCACAAGTAATGCATTAGCCATTGTTGATGCATTTTCTGACATTTTATCTACAATGGGTCTAAAGGTTAATTTTGGCGGTAGTAATGATACTTCTCGCAAGCTTCTTTCAGTCGACGAAGATGGGTATCCTAGCTGGTTAAGTGCGAGTCGCCGGAGACTTCTGGCAGTAGATCTTGCTACTCTTAAACCTAATGTGACTGTGGCTGCAGATGGCAGTGGTGATGTTAAAACTGTAACTGAAGGTATTGCCAAAATCCCTCCGAAGAATGTTGATCCCTTTTATATCTATGTTAAGGCTGGAACCTATAAGGAGTATCCTACTGTAGAAAAGAAAATGAACAATGTGTTTATGTATGGCGATGGCCCTCTCAAGACTATTATCACAGGAGACCATAGCAATAAAACTGGCTACAAAACCATGAGATCTGCCACATTTGGTAAGTTTTTCATTCAATTTGTTCACAGAGATAGTCAGGAATTAGAGTATTGGAATTCAACTTTGAGGCTCTACATTTATGTTCTTTGCTTATATAATTGCATGGTCGAGTGCTTATCTTATAATACAGAAATCCAAGATTTGACGATTAAACTGAAAACTTTTTTACTCATTTTCTTGATTCAAGATGCTTTAGCAATTTTGCACATGGTCGAGTGCTTATCTTTATAATACAGAAATCCAAGATTTGAAACGAATTAAACTGAAAATTATTTTACTCATTTTTCTATTGATTCAAAGAGTTTAGCAATTTGAATCTTGGGCTTATAAGATGTATTTTATTTAGACAATCAAATTTTATATAGGAAATCAAAGTGGTTATCTTATAAAACAGAAAATTCAAGATTTGACAATTAAACTGATAAAGTACTTATGCATTTCTATCGATTCAGATGGTTAGCAATTTGAAAATTGACTACTATCTTGTCTATCAAAATTTATATATGATAAGAATGATCGGAGGGGCTTATCTATAATAACAAAAAAATCACAAGATATGACATGAGAACTCATAAATTAATTAATGTCTTTATCTTGATCAAAATGGTTTTACAATTTGAAATTTTGGGCTAATAGATTATATTTTCTTTGTCGAATCAAAAATTATATGCGGAATGAACTTTGTCAGAATTAATGATAATGCTATGATGTTATGGCAGCGGAGCTCTTGGGGGAGGGAAATCACTGCAGAAGTCCATAGCAGTCAGAATTAATGATATGCTATGTTTTATGGCAGCGGCTCTTGGGGAGGGATTCACTGCAAAGTCCATAGCATTCGAAAACACTGCCGGTCCTGAAGGTCATCAAGCTGTGGCACTTCGAGTCCAGGCAGATATGGCAGCATTTTTCGACTGTAAGATGGATGGCTATCAAGACACATTGTACATCCAAACCCATCGCCAATTCTACAGCAAATGCAGCGTTTCAGGAACAATAGATTTCATATTCGGCGACGCCTCTTGTATAATTCAGCAATCAGACATTGTTGTCAGGAAGCCAATGCCTAATCAACTAAACACAGTCACTGCACATGGAAGAGCCGACAAGCACGAAACTACAGGATTAGTGTTTCAAGATTGTAGAATTATAGCAGAAGATAAGCTATTGCCTGAAGCTACCGTCGTTAAGTCGTATATGGGAAGGCCCTGGAGGGCATATTCTAGAACAGTAGTAATGGAATCAGAAATAACGAATGTGATTCAACCTGAAGGGTGGCTACCATGGACGGGGGATCAGTATCTTGATACTTTGGAGTACTTAGAGTATGCAAATAAAGGAGACGGAGCTAATACTGATAAAAGAGTAAATTGGAAGGGCTTTAGAATCATCACTGACAAAAAAGAAGCTCAACAATTTACGGTTGAGCCTTTCTTACAAGGAACTGATTGGCTTAATAAGATAGGAGAACCCTACATTGCTGGGTTGGTAAATTAATTAATTAATTAATTAATTTGTGTCTTTTTGTTGTTAGCTGTTAATATTTGAGACCTATAGAGTTCATATACTCGGAAAATTGAAAATGCCCAAACTCAATTTCTTTTTTGCTTTTATTTTATTTTTTGATCTTGATGTATTATAGCATGTATAAGGTGTAAAAGAAAGAAGTGACATTTGAATATGGTATTTATTAGAAAAATAACATTTTTACCAATAGCTAATGAGAAAATAAAGAAATTAATTAAGTAGTGCAATGAAAATAAAATGGATTGACTGTAAAATTAAATTCTAAAAATACAAGTCTTCTATAATGAAAAACTTTTTCATTTCATTTTGTGAAAAATTATTCCTTTTGAGAAACGCTTACAAAAAGATGGGAACTTTTTTTTTTTTTTCTAATTTTTAGTTAGTTACTGATAACTAACTGAAATTTGATTTACTTTTTGCAGTTCATGAGTATCTAGTTATATTATATTTTAACCTCTATGTTTGTTGAAAATTTCAACCGTGCTTTTTCCGTTATGCAATTAGTACATTTGCTTACGATTAGTTTATTTGCAGAGGTTTATATACCATGCATCGAAAGTTCATCATCAATCATATTAATTAGTGGACAGTTATGATTTATATATAACTAATACCCGTTTTACAACAACCAATGGGATGAGTGAGAATAGTAATAATGAATATGTTAAAAACATTAATTAATTGAAAAGGTCATAATTATATATGCTAATTATGAGAATTGTGATTGAACTTTCAACCATTAAACTACAGTTAAGTAATTCAAAACTTTTAACGGCATCTTGGTTTCATTGCCAAGGCAATAGGATTCAGAAACACTGCAGAGTAGATGAACGCTTCAAGTGGATTCTAACATGTACGTATTTTGCAATTGCAGAATAGATGGGCCAAACAAGCGCCGATTTTTCATAATCAAATGATAACAATTGCATCGAAATTACGCCCAAAGAATGGGTTGTTTAGATGAAAGATCAGAGAATCATATGGTGGCTATTTCTCCTTCAAAAAATAAAAAAAGAGAAAAAAAATACTCAAAAAATAAAACCCAAAATCAGGTGGCAGCAGCTTACAGACAAAACTTAAAGATTTAAACAACAGGTGCCTTTGATTGACAAAGGCAGAAAAACCTACTTCTGCTTCTGCATTACTTCGCAGTAACAACGCCTATTGCATTAGCTTGTTTTACACATGATTTGGATGGATCTCATAACTATTTTACACAGATTATGCAGACTCAACATCTGACTCATCTACTCCTTCTCTATAAAGCTCAAAATCTTCAGGACTCCATCTGGCAATTAAGTGAAGTTTGAAAGTAGCCATCTTGATCCCCAGTAATCGCTGAACACAAGAATGGATGAACCACAAATCATTTCCTCCAACTAAAATAAGAGATATAGACAAAGTGGATAGCTCCGTAGCAGCCAGTCACAATAACAGCATTTCTAATACGAGTGGCTCAGTAATATGGCAGGTGATAAAGTAGTCATTAGGAAAGCATTGAGGATGACCATGCAACCAAATGTACGCTAGCGATTACAAATATGCATAGCACTGTGTTGAGACTTTGATAAACATTCATAATCAGAGAGAAAAGAATGATTGTAATCCAAGGTGTGAAGACATATACCAAGCATATTAAACCACCAGGTTCCCCATGGAATAAATGGTTGAACATGGAAATTCAGAGCTCAAAGTCATAGATTCTAATCTCTGGAAAGAAATTTGGTCCAAGGCTTAAAGGTTAAAACATCAAAGAGTATGCATACCCAAGGTCTAATACCCCTTGATCACCTAAAAGAAGAATAACTGGCGAGAGAAGAAGAAGAAGAAGAAGAGGAAGAAAACTTAAAAGCTAGAACTAACCAGTATTCGAGCAGACTCAGGTGACAAATGCTTCCCCTCTTCACAAACAACAAAATCAGAAACTAGCTCCACAACACCTGCAGAACGTGATTAATTTGATTGCACATCAGTCGTACAAATTTTACGTGACTGACTCAAAAAAGGAGATCAAGCAACAGAGAGCAATTATCTACCCTTGTTCAACCGAACAGGCATGCCTTGCTTGCGCAAAAAGGGCTCCATCTCATGAGTAAACTGGTCCAAAGGACCTTCCTTAAGTTCTACCTGTGAAACTCAAATACAAGAGAGTATGTCAGGAGATATATCAAACGTGAAGTACAATTATGTAGATAGCTATTATATAATGCTCCTTGCATTATTACACAAAACTCAGCATGTATGCATAAGAATGTGAAATTGTAATAATTACTGGACAGTGAATTAATTATACTTGATATCATTTCTTCTAGGTCAACAAAAAAAAGCACATGCAGGCTTGAATATTCAGTTCTTTGATCAAAGCAAGTCATGCACTCAACATGGTTATACTTGTGTTTTGCCAAATACCAGTGCATAAGTTAATTAATGGAAGAATCTCCTATACCTTTTCTGATGCAATGCTTCCTGTCCTAGCAAAGTCATATTCTTCATATTCATTAAACAACCTGCAAAATTTCAATGAAATAATATAAGTACAAACTGTACTTTCCTCTCTGAGTATACCTAAAAAATGATTATGTCTCCATAAACTCACAAAATAACAAAATAGAAGTCATGAAAGTCATCACAATTCAATTCCCCAAAAAAATAAAAAGAAAAAGAAAACATAATATTAATTTAGAAAAAATTAAAGGAAGAATCATAGTGAGTGTAAGTTAGCAATTTCTCGGTACAACTATTTCTATTTATAAACAGCTAAGAAGCATGATGGAAGGTCACCTTTCAACTTCTTCTTTTGGCAAGTTGGTGAGAAAAAGTCCAGCATCTCCATGCAGAAGCTAAGAGAAATACAGTAAAAGACAATAACTTTCAATTAAGACCAAATAGAAATGACTAAAGAAAATTTTGTTGATTGCAAAAATTAAAAGAGGATACCTTAGAAACTTTGTGAATGCCTGGCCTGATCTCATCAGCAATAGACCGGCCTAACGATACCTGCATTACTTTGTTTGATCCAAGGAAGAATCTGAAGAATTAATCAGAAACAAACCGTGAGCCATTTATGCTCATTTAGTATCATCAGTGCTACCAATATCTAATAACCAATATTTAACACAATGTCTTGCACTGATTTTCTATCTCTCTTTCCTTTTGATCAATTGGATGGCAACAGACCCTCTCCACCTCATAAATCTCCAACCCCATGATGTATCAACGATTCAAAACAATGGCATACAAATTGGAACCTAGTTCTTAATGTTTAAGCAGTGATCAAGATAAAGTAAATAACTTTTAATCAACAAACAGAGAACAGAGATCAGCATAAACACCCACCTGCTGGACGATTTGAGCTGCTCTCTGAACTCCTTGAACTTGAGATTTCTCATGTTCTCAAAAGTAAACACATAAATCGAATTGAATTTTTCTGCCTCTTCTCTTATAGAATTCACAATCGATTCCTTATGCTCTCTTCCCTTTTTCTTAGTTTTTGTCAGTGAAACTGCAAATATCACACAACAAACCCAAAATAAGAAATAAGCAAAAACAGACAACTCGCCATGCTTGCACAGGCATATAGAAATGAAGAACTATAAGGAGAAGAACGTATACCTGCTTTGTTACGCTTAGATTTCGGCATGTTTGGTAATTAAATTAAACGGGAAGGGCAAAAATGGCGGCTACCCTGTCTCTCTTAGCTTCAGCTGGTGTAGAGAAAGTCCCCTGCGAGGTTTTTGAATTTAGGGTTTTATCGCTTGTATATACCTGTCCCGAGGTGAAGGAAGATGTTAAATGGGCCGGGATGGATCAAGCAGTAGTGCAAATGGGCCAATTCTAACTTGGAATTGGGCCGGATTTTCAAGTTCGGATTCAACTCGCCCCGATTCTTAATAATTCACTGCTTTTGAAAAAACAAACCTGTAGGCGGGCTCAATTCCCGCCTTCATAAAAGAAGAACGCTGAGCTTCAGTAACGCTGTTTTCGTTTCTTCTTCCTCCTTCCCTTCTCTGTCTCTCTTCCATGGCTTCTCTCTCAGAATCCAGTCTAATTTCCAAACTAGAATCCTCTACTTCTACTCCCATCTCCTCTTTCTTTTTCGATTACCTTAACCCTTTCTCTGATCTCAAAAATCCCAAAAAATGCAAACCCCAAAACAAAACCCAAGTCCAGACCCAGACCCGATCTCTAGCCAAGCAGTTCCTTCCATTTCTCAATCGCAGCCTTTCAGTTTTACCAAAACGCCTCTCCGATGCCTCAAAATTACCCTCCCAGGACAGTAAGGAAATCCCAAAATTTGTTAATGAACTATTCGATATCTACAGTTTGTGTTTAGATTGTTTGGAAGTTGTATCTTCACAGCTTTCAGGAAAACCTTACATGATGAGTGTACAGAGGTTAAGGTTAGTGTATTGCTTGGAGACTTGGGGATTGTATAAAGAAGCAGAAAATGAAGGGTTTAGAGTTTTGGGGAGACTTAGAGATTTGGGTTTCGAGGAAAAGAAGAAGAAGGAAAAAAAGTCAGGGAAGCTCCTGCCAAGCGCAGCGGAGAATGGAGATCTGGAGTTCGCGAAGTTGGTAGTTGAGTTGGTAGTGGTCATTGTTAAGTGTTTGGCATTGGGGCAGAGTATGGATGGAAGGGATTATATGAGAGTTATTGGGTTGGTGGAGGAGGTTACACCATGGTTCAGGTATGTTGAATTTTATCTCTTAAATGGAGTAGATGGACAATAAAAAACAAAATAACCAAAGGAGAATTAGGTTAATTTCAAGTTACTCGAATTTTGTTAGGTTTGAGATATTTTTTAGTGCATGCTTTGGCATTTGGGAACTGTGGGAAGAGAAATGTAATAAATTTTGCGATCTTATGAATTTTGTTGTTTTTTTTGAACCAAGAAAGGGGGGATGGCTAACTGCTGAAAAGCACAAAACAATAAATTGCTAGAAGATAATGTTGCATGTAGCTCTGCTGGTGGTTATGGTGTTTGGTTTAATGGATTTTGTGCATTTGGGCTGTTTGAATACTTAGGAACAGTTTGCGCTTTAATAGTTACATGGTAACGATATTTTTCTGGAAGATGTATTGAAGAAAGCTTTTGGTTCTATTGGAAATGGTAAATGTTTGAGGCATCACTTTAAGAAAAAAGTGGGAAAAAGCCAGAAAAAAAAATGTTTGCTTCCCATTGTTTGCTTCCAACAAACATAGAACTCTTAATTTCCTACTGCGCAGCTATTATTTTGTAAGAAATTTTCTGTTACTAAAGGCAACTATTGAATTGATTTTAGGTTTAGCATAGTTATGCTTTATGATGTCTTATGCAAAGCATAGCATAGATGGGTTCTCACTGAATGCTTGATGGACTGATGGGTGCATAATTTCATCATTAACTGTATGGGAATACGTTGAATGGTAGCTTGACTTGGATATTTAGATTACTGATTATATAATGATACATTTGAATGTTTTAGGGTGTTAGATGCCAATGCATGTGAGAAGTTGCATAGGGTGCTTGTAACATACCTTGGCAAATGCACTCTGTTTTTGGTTGGGGATTTAACAAATTTTGATGGAGATGTAGTCCATGCTTTCTGTGTGACAACATTGGATGAGTATGCCAAGTCATCCTTGAAAGATCAAATCTACAAGGTAATATTTGCTAGATTTTTGCCAATGAAATTTCAGAGGATCTTTTTTTGTCTCTGTAATTGGAGCTTTGCTTGCAGTATTCCCGCCGGATCTGTTCCTCTCTCTTCTTGCTTCAAGATGATAGGCCTTCAGTTGTCATTGACACGTTAAAATGTGTGTTGGACTCCCTTGCCTGTAAGTGCAAGGTAATGCAAGTAGATTTACCTTTCAAGACTGGGAAAATTCTAAACAGCTGTTTCCTAAATGCCAGTAAATGGATTCTGGGAATTATGTTGTTTACTAGTGAATCCAGAAGCAAAATACCTTCTTTGTCCTATTGATAAACCCTTTGATTTTGGCAGGTTGAAGGACAAAATTGGGGAATAGAATTTGTTGAACTTGTCTCTTATTGTGCCAATAAATGTCGAACTGCAAGTGCAATATTTGGTAGTACTGTTGCAGAACATCTGAATGACCTAGCTGATGATTTCTGTCCGGTATCATGTTTAGATCATTTGCTTATTTAGCTTCCATCTGTTGCATACATTTGCATCATTATCTGGATGAGGATAAATATGAAATATTTGTACGTTCACTACAAGTCAATTCTTTTGGCAGGTTTTGACACCACTGGATATGATTCTCAGGCTTTATGCTATTGGATTGACCTTAACTGATTGTGTTATTAAGTCCAAAATTGGTGACATCACATCCTCCAAAGGTGCAAAGAATGAATCCGCTGTTAGTATTTTAATTGCTGATGGAGTTAGGCTTTGCAATTTAACACCTCTGCTTGGTTCTTTGCGAAGTTACTTTGATGTTGGAATTAGTGAGAACTGTGTTCCAGGTGGTGTTGAATTCAAGGGTTCTGCTGGTCTATTGTGTTCACAGTTGGATTTTCATCATGGGACCTCTTTAGGTTGCATACAGAAGGATAGAAATGTTTATCTGCTGGGCTACTTAAATGCATTGAAGTTCTTATGCCAGCCACTTGCTGAACTAGTAAACTTGGATAAAAAACAAATTATTGCTGAAGACATTGTAGCATCTGTTTCTACTTTGTTGTTAAACATCCAAGAAGCATTTGATCAGTTTTTTGATGTTTTCCTATCTTTGCACAGGTAAAGCAACTATAATATATGATGCCTTCTGTGTTTTCCTGTAATCGATAGACATTAGGCTGCTTAGCTAGAAAGTGAAATCTAATATCGTGCATTTCATTTTAATTTTTGTGCTCTTGGATGTTCTCTTTCTTAATTGTAAGTACTGTTTCTTTTGCCTGTTCATGCATTAAGTCATGAAGCCTTGGGCATGACATGTGGTAAAGTTGAGTGAGATAAATAACATCTAGATCTGCATTTACTGCTGAGACATCTTTGGCCTCTTTTTTTGTTTTTTAAGGAAAAACAAAGGGCAATTATTCTTAGTTTTCAAATATTATAACTTTGATAGGTCAATCCTTGAAAATTAAATTTTGAACTATAATATGTTAGCTCAGTGCTGAATTCATTATCAAGCCTACTTATATTTCAAAATGGTGCTTTTTTTGATTATGTACAAATTGGTAGCCAAAGTGCTCACTGAGCATTTTCTGACATTTGCCTGTATAAGCATGCAGTACAGCATCTCAAAAAGAGGGAGATGATTTTAATGAGCACAAGATTATTCTTAGCATTTCTGTTGCTGCCTTTACTCTCTCCATCAGAACAAAGCATAAATTCCAGGTTGGTATTCATGTTCTATAATATTCAAAAACTCAAACTACAAGCTCTATTCACTTTTGGAATGCAATTTGCTCCAAATTTTATATGTTGCTAATTGCCTTGCCCTTTGTTGTTTCAGAGGAATGTTCAGCTGATTAAGCAAATCATTGCCGCAGAATGGATTCAAACCCAGGGGCTGAAATATATATTTGCCTCTCTTTACAATCTCGGTGTACATTTATACAGAAATAAGCAAGAAAATGAGGTATTTTCACTATATGTGTGTATGGATGTATGTATATTTGTGAATCGAAATTGGATAGCATGTGCAGTGAATATGGTTCCTTTCTGCATGATCCAGATTTCTCTTTCTTCATTTAATTGTATTTTGTAATGAGTTGTTTTGAACTTTTAACTATAATGAGTTTATTCAGTGTGAGGTTTAAATCTAATTTAAAGCTCCTTTTGTTAAGAAAAACATTTAGGATGGAAGATTTGATCATGTTACCTTTATACAATACTGCTGTACTTCTCAAGGTTGTTGTTGTTTCAAGTTTGAAGATGTTTGTGAAGTGTAGGGTACCATAAAATGGCTATTGTGCTTCTCTTACTGCAATTTCAAATTTTGGCTTCCTCTACTTTGCTTTGCAATTGCTCATATAGATGTAAAAATCAAGGATCGATTCACTTAGTCCTCCTTGTCATTGATCTATGTAATTGGAAAATTGCAGCTAAAGTCCTCTCTGGACATCTTTTTTAGTTCACATATTTGAAAAGGGAACAATGCCTCCCAATAAGATGTTCCATTTGTTTGAAAGTGGTTAACAGAAGTTAGGTTTAGAATGAGAGTGATTAAATAAATGCAGATGGATCATCAGGGAGTGCTGGATTTGAGGTATCAAATAAAGGATTGAAATTAGAGAGGTTAGACATTTATAATTTTTATTGATTGAGGGAAATGTATCATATAGATAATTCTATACAACAACATACATGCATGTAAATTTCCTATTCCCCTAAACTCACTTGAAAGTTTTGAATTCTTTTACTGTTTAATATTTTTTCTTTCAAAACCTTCTTTTTGTTGTTTTTACTTTTTCAGGCTTCAAAGGCATTAAAATTATCTTGCACAGCATCCTGGTCTTATGTCACGCGTCTATGTAAAATGTTTATGTCCAAGTCCAAAGGGTTAATTGGTGATCATTCTGAAGATGCTATTATAGATTTTGTTACAGAGACATGTACACGAACTGCTTTTCTTTTGGATATTCTTTATCAATGTGGCAGTCACAAAGTGAAAAAGATAATTGTCAATAGTCTTGAAAATTGGTCCGTTGCTGAAGATTTATTTAGAAGATTACCAGCTCCTATGACTTTGGTGAAACAATGGGTGAAGGTTGCTTCTGAACACATTTAAACCTCCAGTATATTTTGCTTGTTCTGGAAATCTGATTGTCATTTAATTTTCAGATAGTATGCAAAAAGAATAAGAACTTGGAAGTGGATGATAGTGCTCCAACATTATATTATTTGCTGTCATCTTCTGTGAAATTGTCAAAAGGGATTAGCAAAATTTTGCAGCAGGTTTGGCCTTTGTAATGCTTTTCTTTTGACTTATTCTATTATTTTGTTTTTTTCTGCATCTTTTTATCAGATTTTGCTGTTCGTATATACTTGTGACTGTTGCCTTTTACTATTCCCTTTCTCTTCCCCAACATTTCTTTTTTCAAATGTACATAGGAGCTTCTCGCATATGAAGAAATGGAAATCATGTATCCTGAACTGTGCCAGAGAATGCAAAATGAAATAATAGATATTATCTTGCAAAATGTATACGTCACACAAGATAGTTATTTAGAGAGAGCAAGAATTTTAATTAGAAAAGGACGAGCATTAAGGACCCACGGGTTTGAAGGTTCAGAGGACTGTGTTCAGTGTTTGTCGGAAGCCATATCTATAATCGTGAGTTATTTAGTCCTACCGTATGTTTCTTTACTCCATTTTTTTCTTGTTATTAATTTGATATACAGAGTTGAGCATGTGACTTACTTGAGATAGTCGTTGAAACAGAATGGTGAAAAACGTAGCCTAGGAGCTCCATCCTGCCATCAATTAGCTGTGGCATATTGCCTGCGAGCACTGTGCATCCAGGAGGCTGAACCAACCTCAAAGGTGTTTATATCTTACAAGGCTGGCTAGTCTCCAGAGTTTACTTTAATGATCTTAGGTGATTAGTTTATATGTTATGTAAAAATGAAGAGGAAGCTCCATATTTTTACTAAATGTTCTCTCTTTGTTTTTTCTTTTATTTTTTTTTCAAGCAGCAAGTATTTCAAGATATCAAAGCTGCCATAAACATATGGTTGGGCATTTCAATTTCAGATGGTAGCAGTATATTGACTGATAGCGTGCTGCCATTGCTGTATAACATAGTTGATTTATTCTCAGTGAAGGTACCTTTTGATCTTGGTTATCATTACAACAAATTTTTCAGCTTAAATTCTTAGTTAACTTTTCTATACAGGGCTCCACAGAGTTTCATCATGACATATATAAGCTGATTATCAGATTATTTGAACAAAAAGAATTGCCACTAGAGAAGTTCTTGCCAATATTGTGGGAGAGTAGAAGACTTAGTCATGCTCTTTGTGTTTCGCCTGTATCTGATGAATTGCTTTTGAACTTATCAAGAGATTATGGCGAACAATTCAAGTCTGCTGGATTTTGGATGGATTGTCTAAAGGGGTTCCCACATTCATTAGTTGGCTTTCAACAAAATTTTTCCTATTTATTTTCAAGTGTTCCCTGTGGCTCATGTAATCATGAAACTTCTTTTCAATTGGCTATCACAGTTGACGATGTTAAACAGGCTGTTCATGAACTCATTTCAAGGGTACGATCACCAAGTTCATTAATTTCTAAACTTCTTAGTTCATACAAAATAATCACTCATTCATTCATTTCTGTTTCTCTCTTTATAGGTACCCATGACCAGTTGTTCTGTTTTCTTCGCTGGGAACCTTTACTACGATTTATCTGAAAAGCTCACTGCAACTGGGCATTTATTTGAGGTAACCTGTTTCATTTTCTTATTTGGTAAAATCTCAACTTCTTAATTCCCTATGACGATTTGGTTCTATATTCACTGGATTTGGATAATGTATGTGACTGGAAATTTTTCTAGAATATGCTATAATGCGCCCTTTAGCTTGTTTGGTGTAGATTGATAGTAAAAATTTTGCTGTCAACTCTACATATTTTTATGAAATAAGTGTCAACGTTGTTTAGTATCCAAGAACATGAGCATAGTGCACATCCTTAAGTTCTTTAGCTTATTAATACTGGAAATGCTTGATAAGATTTTGGAAATCAAATCTGCTGAATGTTTTACCAATTTCATTGTCGGTTTGATCTTGGCCGCACATGCACTTTCTACTTGAATCAAATGGCTTTCGAATCTGATGGATCTCCGTGTCAATATGGCATGTGGCTAAGCCTTCAAATTGGATATTGTTTCTATATGAATGTATGTTCACTTTGTTATGGTTTGAGTTGTTGCATAGCTAGTTTCATTTGTACATATGGGTTTAGTACATAGAAGTAGAACACATGTTGAATTCCTATTACATCTTGATGTAGGTTTTTTTCTTCCTTCTGGTTATGGGTTTCTGAAATTCCACTTTGTTTTCTGTCTCCTACAGGCTCTTTATTATGCAAAAGAGGCTCATCGTTTGCGTACTAAACTCTTCCAAGAGAAATTCACATACTCTGTTGACCAGCAAAATGAGAAGCACATCGAATATAGGGATCATTCTCAAAAGCCTACATATGGTCTTTGCAATCTACGTCTGAACAAATCAATTGTTAGTGAAATGTGGTATTCTGATAGTAATTTGTCTGATTTGGATGCCTGTTATCTTAGTCCATGGAAAGTGCTCCAATGTTATCTTGAAAGCACCCTTCAGGTTGTGTTATCTTTGACTTGTAAGCTTCTGATCTGGGAATTTCATGCATACCCTCTCCGTTCTTTAAAAGCTTATGAATTGGTTTTGGATTGCTCATGCAAATGCAGGTTGGAAGTATCCATGAAAGGCTTGGAAATGGAAGTGAGGCTGAAGCCTTTTTACTTTGGGGGAAAGGCATTTCCTGCCAACAAAGTCTGTCACTGTTTATAGTCGCCTTCTCTTCTGTTTTAGGTATAAAGTCAAGCTTAAGTGCCGTTTTTAGTTGCCTATGGCCATAATTTTGTACTTGTTTAGAATTTGATTTGGTAACTCTTGTTGAAAATGTTAGGAAAACTATATCGTACAAAAAGATGTTGGGATCTGTCAGAAAAGGAAATTCAAAATGCCAAACAAATTTTGGCACATAGTTCCTCTGCTTTTTCTTGCTTAAAGTGCAGATTAATTCTGGAAGTCACTGTTGATCAGCAACTTGCTGATTTATTTCGAAATCGTATTTTTGATGCTACAAGGATTGTTTCAATGGAGATGTTATCTCTTGCTGAAAGTTTGTATAAGTCATCACTTGAAAAACTGAATCTTCCTGTGTGGAAAAACCCTGTTAGTTGTCCCAAAGAAGAGGACGGAATTAGAAATATATTTGCTTGTTCTGATGTGGCTCAGCCAAAAAAGTTGGATTTTGCTTCTACAAGGTCAGGACCAAATGCAAAGGGGAAAGGCAGAAAGTGTAGACAGACCAAGGATACTGCAAGATCCTTATTAAAGGAGCAAACTTCTGCAACTGAACATAATATGAGGCTAACTCGTTCTAGGTATCGTTCTTCTAAAAACCAAAATGCCAACAGTTTTGAGGTTCAACTTGGCCTTTCAAAACAATTCAATGAGAACAATGAGTGTGATTTATTCAATAATATCAACCAAAGGGAGACGTTCTCAGAAATGAATAGCGGCATGGCTGATTTTGGGTCTGAAGTTGCTTGCATTTGTAACAAAATGAAGTGCTGGTTTTGTCTTGCCAAGGATGTTAAAGACTCAGGATCACTGATCAATTTCATATATATGAAATGCGAGCTTGTCCGCAGACGACTCTTCCTGAGGTTACTCAGTGGCAGAGGTATGGTTGTAGCTATATATTAACACTCCATACGATCATTTCAAGTATTCTCTTTAACCAAGTCTGTTTGTGTTGAGTAATGGGGCAGTGGCACGATACTTCAATTTTGATTAAAAAATTTCCCATTTCACTCATGGGTCAGGTCATTATTTAAGAGTAGTTTATGCTAATCCCAAACAGTGAAAAATGGCTAGAGATAGGAGAAAGCAAAGAATAAATTCTCACTCTGGAATTGAAGGATATGAAGTTTTTGATATTTAACAATTGCTTTGTGTGAGCATTTGCAGCAGCGTCTCCTCCATTTGGATTTTCTTTTAACGATTTATGTTCTAATTTTCAGGAAAATGCCTTGATATTCATGGTCAAATCCATGAAGTCCATGAAATTATTCTGCAAAGTATCTCTGTTGCAGTAAGCCAAAATTCATTCACCCAAACTTATTCTACAGTTTCTCTCACTTTTTTGCTTGATTTGGTTGAGAGAGAGCTATGCGGCGATGTATTTGCTATTGAGCGTGCTGCTTTACTTTACAACTTATGCTGGTTCTTTTTGAAGAGTTACAGTTCAAAAGACAGCAGGTATTTGTTTGATCAGTACATTCATCCTTTACATCATTATGAAAGCATGTTTGTCAAAGACGAACACTAATTCAAGGATGCATTGATAGGTCCTTTTTTTGCTCTAAGCTTCTAATGTGAACTAATGTCTAGAAGTGAGCAATGGTCTTCATACATGCTAATATCAACTGTAGAACTTCTCTTTCTGGATAATTGATATGTTTCCTTTTTCTTGATTGATTTTGCACTAGGAGCATTTGCTGCGATCTGTCCCACATTCAGTTCCAGAAGATAGTTTCTTGCTTGAAGCTAGCCTTTGTGCTCTCCCGTGAAGTTCCTTTACTTTTTCAGAAGGTCATCCTTGTCTTGCTTTACTATGTTATAATTTACTTCTATTTTCACTTGTCTTAACGTTACCTTAGTTCATATCTTGCCCTTCCTTCTATGTTGTTATACATTATTGATATTTGAATAATCATATGAAATTGCAGGTTTCCAGATTGCTTTCTGTTATTTATGTTCTTTCTTCCTCAAGTGAGCTTTTTTCTTTGCCATCTTGTGGCAAAGTGCTCTCTGAAAGTCACTGGGCTTCCTATTTTCATCAAGCTTCACTTGGTACTCATCTTACTTATCAGTTCTTTACAAGCATCACAGGGAAACATAAAGCTGAAAGGCTCATAGCTAATCAGGTATATTTGCATGCTTATTGTTTCTTCCTTTCTTTAGTTTGAATTGCTCTATAGATTAAATATCTTCTTGAGAGATCCTGTTGAGTGATGAATAATTATTCTCCTAAGTTCCTTTGATATTTTTTTTTTTTTTTTTTTTTTTTTTTTTTTTTTTCTCATCGAATTAGCTTATGCGTTCTGTTACAAGGCATCACAGGGAAACTAAAGCTTGACAGAGGGCTCATAGCTAATCAGTATATTGTGCATGCTTATTTGCTTTTGCCTTCTTTAGTTTGAATTGCCTCGTTATAGATTAAATACTCTTCTTCGAGAGATTCCTGTTGAGTGATGGAATAATTATCTCCTAAGTTCCTTTGATATTTTTTTTTTTTTTTTTTTTTTTTGGTTTTTATTTTACTAATCAACTTTGATTTGGTCTCACTGTTGCTGTAGCAGGGACTGAAGGGAAGGATTAGTAGCTTGACTTCCTGATTATTGACGAATATTATGACAGTTTAATAACAGAATATGAGTGTATTTTGAGGGATTGGAGTGTTTATCTTATTTGATGTTATTTCCTTCTATCTGCACGGCTTTTACTAAATTCTGGACGCAACAAAACAAAAGAAGCGAAAAGTAAACTCGCCCAAGGTTTCAGGCTGTTACATTTGCATTAATGAGGCTTTCCATGGTTTAAAACAATTCTTGAGTTTTCTTACTTTTCTTTTTTTTTTTTTTTTTTTTTTTTTTTGGTTTTATTTTCTAATCAATTTGATTTGGTCTCACTGTGCTGTAGCAAGGACTGAAGGGAAGGATTAGTGCTTTGACTTCTATTATTGAAGAAATATTATGACAGTTAATAACAGAATATGAGTTATTTGAGGGATGGAGTGTTTATTTATTGATGTTTTTTCCTTCTATCTGCAGGCTTTACTAAATTCTGGCGCAACAAACAAAGAAGCAGAAACATGTAACTCGCCAAGGTTTCAGCTGTTACATTTGCATAATGAGGCTTTCCATGGTTTAAAACAAATTCTGAGTTTTCTTATTTTCTTTGTGCTGCAGGCTTGCACCCAAGTCTCTTCAATTTCTGGAACAATTTGTGACAGAATTTTTTTTGAACCTTCCTTGCACGACAGTCATTTGCATAAGTTTGATTGAAGGTCCTTGTGCAACTTTATTACAAGAACTTCTGAAGTATCCTTCATGCGTCCATACATGGATGCTGTTGTCACGTTTGAATTTTAAGAACCAACCTATTGTGATGCTTTTGCCATTGAATGCAATTTTAGAAGGTACTTTGCATAGATATAAACGGATAAATTGATTTGTGAAATTTATACACATCCATTTGTGTGCATAAGTTATCTCATACAGCATAGTTAATAATCGATGAAAATTTATCAGAAGCTTCAGATGATGATGAAGACTTTTCAGAGAGAAATGGCTTGGATAAACATTGGCATTGTCCCTGGGGTGTCACTGTCATTGATGAAGTTGCACCTGCATTTAAACTTATATTGGAGGAGAATTACTTATCCTCATCGATATTTCCTTTAGAGGACACCAAAGAAAATAGAACTTTATGGTGGATGACGAGAAAGAAGCTAGATTGTCAACTTGGTAAATTGTTGAGGTAGTTATCTCAAGTCAACACGACTCAAAAAATTCTCAGTATGAAATTAGTTTTCTATATGCCTTTACTTCGTATTGTATGTTCTGGTTTCTTTTGTATGGCTTAGATGGGTGTGGTAAGATGATATGGGATGGAACACTTTCCAACATCCAGTGATCCATCTTCATAGTTAAAACCTAAAATGAATCATTCTTGCCTAAGCCGGATTCATGAATACGGTATACCAGTTTCATACAAGAAATGTCACTGTATAAGTGGGCCTTATCCCATGTGGGAGTAGTCTCACGTATGGTGGGATCTATCCCATGTCATAGCGGTTCACATGGACCCGATCTAGGCAAGAAATTTCAAGTTAAAATACGTTTGTTTGGTTCTAATTGATTAAGTTTGTTGGAGGTGGAAATTTTTTTTTTATTCCTGACCTCTTATTAGACTTAAAGAAGTACGTTAAATATGGCACCTTAATCCATTCATGTATCTTTCTGCTGCTTTAGCATAATCCAGTTTTGCTCACTGATTTACTTGGTGCTTAAAGATTTCATGCATTTTATGGTCAGGAAATTAGAAGATATATGGTTCGGTTCTTTGAGGCATGTGCTTCTAGGAGAATTATCCAATCACAACCACCTAGACTCAGTGCTGAAGAAGCTGAAGTGCAATCTTAAATCCAAATGCAAAGTGGATATAAATGAAAGTTTTCTCAAAGTTACTCTTGGAGCTGGAAGATGTGCATTAGATGGAGAAGTATGTGTTTCTGACTTGTTATCGTTGAGAAAAGGTTGCTTCATTGGGAAAGCTCTATATTCTGATGGAAAAACTCATGAGGACAACAAATCTGAAGGAGTTCGGAAACTGCCTGACTTGGCCATCCAACTGCTCTCTGAGGCTGTGAATGAACTTGAAGAGGACTCTGTTAACAGAGAACCTGTAATTTTGGTGTTGGATAGTGAAGTGCAGGTGGGTGTGCCCTTCTGGGTTTTGTTTTCCACTCATCAAATTCTGAGATTAGTCTTACTTATTTGTATAAATGCTTTGTCTCTCATTTAGGCATAATAGAGGCTGAAATAGTATCTGTCTGGGTTGGTTTAGTTAAAAAGTAAAGGCTCAATTTTGAAATTTTTGCATTGGTAATTGTACAGTTGATTTGCTTACATCAACTGAGAAATATATCGCATAAACTAGCATATAGAGACCAAGATGGAGGACTTCGGAACTGATCCGACTGTGAACCTCTGGTTCTAATATACCCAAATTGCTTTCCAGCTTTTGCTAGGACTTTCAAATGATTGATTGTCTTATGAGGGCTTTTTCTATCACCAGAATGTTTACCTGAATAGTGCATATCTAAGTAATTCCAGGTGTTAGCATGAATGAGAAATGACATGCTCAGACTGATTATTTTATGTTTTCATTAATCATTACCCATGGTTTTTCACAGATTGAGAATACATTTCACTTTTTAAAGATGTTGTCTTTCCTTAGGTTAGCAAGGTGATTTACTAATTTCACATATTTCCACATCAAGCCAACATTTGACATCGACTCTATTCATTTGGATTGGATGAGATTTCACATTCTTCTTTTTTATTGTTATTGTTATTCATTTAAGCTGATTATGACTACATACAGATGCTTCCATGGGAGAATCTGCCAGTTCTTAGAAACCAGGAGGTCTATCGAATGCCTTCTGTTGGCAGCATCTGTCTGACACTTGATAGAAGCTGCAACCATCAAGAGCAAATAGGAAGGATAGTTTCTGCTTTCCCTGTCATAGATCCGTTGGATGCATTTTACTTATTGAATCCCAGCGGTGATCTAAGCAGCACCCAGGTTGAGTTTGAGAACTGGTTTAGAGATCAAAACTTTGAGGTAATTTCTGTTCTACACCATTTTAGTCACAGAAAAAAGAACAACAGGAAGTTTGTATTGTGAACTCAGTGCTAGTCGTCTCTAGCGCTGTTGTAGCAAACAAACAGGGACCTATTCACGCTTTCTTCTTTTTCTTTCTCTTCTTTCCTTTTTGCCCTTTTGAAATTTTGAAGGTGATTAATATTTAGGTATGTGTGATTCAAGATTACTGAAGTATTTCTTCTAATGATACCCATTAAATATTTGATTCAGGGGAAGGCTGGATGTGCTCCTACTGCTGAAGAATTGACTTTAGCCCTAAAAAGTCATGATCTGTTCTTGTATTTTGGCCATGGAAGCGGTATGCATAATCTCATGTGCTAATGCACTGAATCACATGATTTTTTTTTTTATTATTCTGCACTCATCTTGAATTACGTGTAATATACTTCTGGTGGTACAGGAGCTCAATACATTTCTCAGCAAGAGATTCAGAAGCTGAAAAATTGCGCTGCTACCCTTCTGATGGGATGCAGTAGCGGTGCGTTGTCATTAAATGGCTCTTACATTCCACAAGGTACTCCCCTGTCCTATCTTCTAGCTGGCTCTCCCATCATTGTTGCAAATCTCTGGGAAGTCACAGACAAAGATATTGATCGGTTCGGGAAGGCAATGCTTGATGCCTGGTTGAAGGAAAGATCTAGTGATTGTTCCCAATGCAATTTACTAACAAAAGAATTTGAGGCCATGAACTTGAAGGGACAGAAAGTTACTACTAGGAAGAAGGCACAAACAAGAAAAGAATCTGAAACTTGTGATAGTGAGTCCTTAAAGAATTGTTGTAATCATAGAGCCAGGATTGGATCATTTATGAGTCAAGCTCGGGAAGCTTGCACACTCCCTTTTCTGATTGGAGCATCTCCAGTTTGTTATGGTGTTCCTACAGGTATAAGGAGGAAGAAGGATTTGTAGCATTATTATTTGGCCATATTGACTTGGATTTATTTTTGAGGTCCTTTGACAACATTAACAGCACAACTGTACCAGAAAATTTAGCTGACATCCACTGATAGGTCTTTTTATGTGAGATTGCAATGTTCCTCAATCATTCCTTCTGTAATACGGATGTACATTTTCGACAAGTGTATGTCTTCTTTCTCTGTCGTGGCAAGCTGAAGAATGTACGCCTTGTATATACTATTGAATAATCTAAAATTCAATCTGAATTCTAGCAGAATCTTTCAATTTTAGTATTGAGGGTAGTTGTAAAACAAAATTTTGTTTAAAACCCCAATAGTTTTTGTCAAGAAATTTATTTGTTGAAACTTCTCTAGTTTACCCTTAATCTTAAAATTATACTTCTGCTGCATACGTCCAAGCAATTTCTCAAAAAAAGTGAATCCCGGCAACTTTCCACACTGAAGAGGGTAGATTTCATAATTTCATCACAATCTGCAGATGACAACAGAAAGAATATGAAAAAAAAATGCAATTTAATCAGGATGATTAAATACATGTTTACATACATGTTTACAGGTTATTTTGAAACAGATGAATGTTCATTGCGAACCATACAGGAGGATAGAAGGCAATTGAGAGACTACATCTAATATGATTATATAACAGGCAATGAAAAGGTCAGCCATTTTTTGCATATCTCCCAGCCAATATATCGCAGAAACCATGCAATATTAATTAAATACATGAAATTTTCAAGTCAATTCCTTTGTGTTTCTTTTTCTTATCCCAGAAATTTGCCCTTCCTAAAACTATGTACCTACTGAAAGCTGCTTATCTTCAAGTACCCATTTCAAATCATCTCTGACCTCCACCTGCCTCTCTATGCCTGCGCCTCCTACCCGAACGTCCCAAAAGCACTCTGCCATGGCGTCGAAGGCGACTTACAAGTGACAATCCACCATCACCATTGTCGTTATCAGTGTCATTATCATCTGAGGAATTTGAACCACCAGTGAGGAAGGCATGCTGGACACCATCAGCACTCTCATCCATGGCTCGGTGGTTGAGCCTGTCAGACTGCCTCAGTCGTCTACTAAGACCCTCTCCCGATGGCCCAAATGCATGCAACAGAAGGAAGACATTCACCAAATTTCGATCAAAACCCACCTCAAAACCTCCATTCCTCTCTGCTGCATCTGCATCAAAATTCCCATTTTCTTCATCTGTATCAAAACCGTAATTATTTCCCTCTATGACGTAATCACCAAAAACCATTGCCCCAGGCATCGTTGACCTTATTGTACTAAGTACATCGTCATGTTCACGCTCCCTCTCAAGCCTTCTCCATTTCTGCTCAAGAATTGGATCAACTTCACGTGGCCTTGCAGAGGGATGAGCTGTCCGCATGTGCTTCCTTAGCTCCTTGTAAGTTCCAACAAATGAGCAGTCTTCCTGCATGCAGCTTCTCTTTTTGGCATTAAGATATTCTCGAGCAGGTTCCACCACAGTGCATCCTTTCACCTGGCCCCTGCAAAGGGGGCAAGCAAGTTCTGTGACTTCACACTTGTCAACAGGCAAACCAGAGTCTGATAGCAGAATTGGATTATCAGCAGTACCACTGGAGGGGGTCACTTTAGTGTAAGCCTTTTTGTACTGGTCAAGGCAATTGGAATATCGAAAGCTAGTTGCACACATATAGGGACGACAACCCTTGTCATGGGAGGAACAGAGCAGAAGAACAGCATTATGTGGGCACTCCATGCACACAGAACATGTTACATCTTCCCAGTCTTTCTTATCCAACACTTTGGAGGACTTCTTAAGGTACAAATCCTCCAAGACATCCTGATTACAAGATGGCTGTGGGTATGGTGTTGGCCTGCACCTATGTCGTCCCCTGCTACCCTTTGCCATATCAAGCTAAACCTAACAATCCATATACAAGAATTCATGAGTTACTTCAAAATTCCATCAGAATCCGATCCTTGCTCAGCTCCAGCTTCACAGGTCGGATATGTAGGCAGGAGAAAACATTGATGGATTATAAGAAACTGACTTGCAAGCATGACAAAAATTGACTAAAATAATTTTAAACAGAACAGCCTCCATTATCGAAACTTTTAGCATATAGACAAAGGACTCCTCTAAAAATCTAAAAGATTCAATTTGTTTCTTTTCCACCAGTAAAAGAATAATGCATTGATAGAAGAGAAGAAAGAAGTAATTACAAGGACAAGGCATCCAATAAGAAAGCAGAACTTAATGGGATAACAGCAGGCAAGAGGACAAGATTAGCAGATCAATTCATATTAAACATACCACACTTAAGATGGGCAATGCTTTTAAATGAGATTTAAGTGTCAAATTTCAGCTTATCCTTGCGTTATGAAGACATTCTAATAGCACCGCTCAAAATCAAAACAAATAAATTCTAGTCACAGAATAAAGAGAAGGAGAGGGAGAGGATGGGCTACAAAAAGTTCAATAATGTACAGCATTCAAATTATGAATTAGTAAATCAACCTAATTCAGCTGCTTGGTTTTCTGTTTTTGGATTTTATAAATAAGCCACTTAAATGCAACCAAAATTTGTTATTTGATTCTTATGTTTCACATATAATCATTCAATGTATGGTTTGATTCAATTATGAGCAAAATTATACATGGCCACCGATGGATTACATCAAAAGTATGCGTTTATTTTTATTTTTTTATTTTTTTTGGAATGTCTAATGTTCCTTGATATGCAAAAATATAAGACAAAAGGGAGTGAGCAGTATCCATATCCTACAAGAGAGTTTTATAACAACTGCATTTTGAGCATTAAGCTTAAAACATGTAAAAACCACAACTACAACAGAAAAACAACTTAACATCACAAGAAAATAATAAAAGGTCAGCTATGATTATTTTCTCGCAAATGAAAATCTCAATCAATACAATGCATTAAAAAAATTAGCATCCTCACAATGAAAATAGCCGACCAATAAGCAATGGCATTGACACAGACTAATGTCCAAGTTGACTGCATATAAAACAAAATCACTAAAGTGCTAAATAAATAGGACAGCATTTCCACACCTCATGATCATTAGAATCTTCTCTGCCTGTATGCATGTAGCAATGTAACATTTCAGTGAAATAAGTCCTACGACAATATAATAAACATAAGCAAATTAAATAGAACTGGTCTATGTTGACTTAATTAATCTCAATCCATTATATTATTCAATCATTATGGAAGAGCAGTCAATCCCACAAGAAATCCATTCTATCATTTCACCAGGAAGTGTTGTCATTAATGACCCATATGTAACTCGCAAGTCAGAAGGTGAGATATAAAAAATTGCCTAACAGATTTTCACCGGCATTCCAAGCCAAAAATTCGTGAAACCTAGACATTCAATTATCCATGCGATTCCACATCAATGTTCAAGTTAATAGATGACTTTTGTATCAATTATTTGCACATCCTTAGAAAAGATAACAAGAACATAAACCACAGCATTAGCAAAGACGGGGCAAACACTAAAATTTCTACACAGATTGCATTGTCATGCATCTATGATTAGTTGGTTGAAATTAGGCCACATCGAGACTACTATTGAGGCATAACATCATAAGAAGCACAAAAAAACAGGATAAGCTTAGATGCATCACATAGGCGGATACAAAAGAGTTCTGTTTTTCTCTCTCCAATTCAATAAAGAAAATAAGAAAAGGGAAATGAGTAGCTGGAAAAATCATATAATTAAGTGGCAAGATTAGCTTTCATGCTAGCTACAATCTTATGAATGCAGAACATGAAGATTCAAATACCAAATCCAATCAATATGGATGCATGATTTAACCAATATAACGCAAAAACAGGTTCAATTCAGCAAAATTAAACTGAATTGCACAAATTAACTTTCTCCACCGCTCAAAAGATGCAGAGTAAATACATTCAAACCTGAAAGAGGCAAAATTAATCAAAAAATCCAATTGCACTACTGCGCTCTCAAAATTTAAACAATTACAGGGTATTAATCAAAAATTGTAATCAAAATCTTAACTTTATATAGAGACGAGTTGATACCTGTGTTCCAATTCACAAAATTCGAGCAAATCTAGATCGAATAGAGAGAATAAGTTGAGGCGAGAAAATTGTATCTGATTCTGATATATAAAAATATTCACCACCAAAACAAGCAATAACAAAGTCAGAGATTCATATATATTAATTAATTAATCAATTACCCAAATACTAAAGAACGTGCTTAGCTAAAGAATCACGCTAAACTGACAAATAATTCATCAATAAAATAATGAAAAGAACATGAAAGCTAACCCTATGGTCACATGGCCCCCCTACAACCCTGACCTCTTTATCCGTCTGAGATCCAAAATTTATTATTATAACCGATATTTTGCCAAAAAATAAAGCATGCAACCAAATGTTTTAACTTTAAGCTACTCCAAAATCATTGCTTCAAAAAATTACACAAATATTTTCCTTTCCACACTGTTTGATTGATTAGAGACAAATATATATAAACCCAAAAGGAAGAAAAAAAAAGAAATATCATAAATGAAAACCCACCTCAAAAACCTAGAATCCCATCAATTTTTTTTTTTCAAAATGGAAAATCTCGTACTGTATCTCATATTTGCTACAAGTAGTAGCAACAAGACACACATACATATACATATACAATTAAACGAAGGGAAGCATTATATATATACATACCTAAGAACTGAAGAGAGATTTCGACACAAAAAATATAAGAGGAGAAAAATTCAAGGAGAAATATAGAAAGATAAGGAAATTAGGGTTTGGTAGTTTGATTTTTGACAAGAAATCGAATCGAAAGCTAAGGCGAAGAGATCGAGACAAAGGGACGGAGGGACTTATGGGCGGGAGTGAAATTCCTTCTCAATTTATTTTCTCTCTGTGAAGCTTAAAAATGGAAAAAAAGAAAAAACAGAGAGAAAGAAACTGCGAGCTTTTATCGGATTCGTCGAGTCATTTCTACGCGATGCATTGTACTATAACTACTGAGACTGTAAATGATTCGAAGACGCGCGAGGAAGGAGTAATCTGAACCACGCGCTGCTTGAACTTCGAGAGAGATGGAGGCGATTCTCGGTGTTCCACGCTTCGGGTTTGTTTGAGACACCACGCGCTGTTTTGTTACAAGACAGGTGGATTATTTGTTAGGCCACGCCATTGTTTAATGGTTTTAGCGAGTTTGAGAAGGTTGGAGATGATGATGGCTGCGGTCCTGCGGAACGTTTGAGGGTTGGTGGCGGCTAACGCGATCTGATGGAGCGTGTAAGAGACGTGAGCTTTACTGGGCTTAAGACGTCACGTGCTGTTGACGATTGCCTAATGTTGGGCTGTTTGTTTAGTTTTGGACCTTTTCGTCCATCTAACTTACATAAGGGCTTATGTGGATAAAGATAAGGTAAGGTCGACCTCATATGTAGCGTATAAACCTTGATTTTTTTCTGCTTCTTTATGTTGGATAACTTGGATCGTTAGAAAGCGTGGAATAATCTTGTGGCATCCGCACTAACCTTGTTTGATGCCTTTTCCTTCTTTTCTTTTTTCTTTTTTTTATAAATATGTTCTTTCTTTTTACATTTTGCCATATTAAAAAATAAAAATAAAGTTCATTCGAACGAAATTTTTAAAAATTTTTTTTTTTGGAGAGATAAAAATTTATTTTTCATATTTAATGGGACAAAAATGATTTTTTGAAAGAATTTTTTTTTTTCAATGTAGAGCAGTGATTTCCTCAAATATATATATTTTATTCATTAAATTTTTAGTTGATAGACACATGCAGTAGCCTAATATTCAAGCTTGCACATTTTAAAACGTAACGTAGCTTGACATTCATTTACATATTAGATTATAAGAAATCATAATACATAAACATTTAAAGAAAAAAAAATAACGATGAATGAACTAAAATAAATATATTAATATTATATTATAATAGGAGATAATCAGAAATAACATTTATTTAGTGGTCTTTATAACTTGGATCAAGTGAAGTCCAGCCCAAAAAAGAAAACAAAAGGAAAACTTAAACTATAATCTGTACTTGAGATCCGCAAGCTAGCCGTAAAGGCCCACATAAATGGGCAAGCTTAAATTTTTTTTTTTTTTTTCTAAAATAAATATATTATAAAAAACACTAATGAAAAATTTGACAATCAAATCGAGTTAGTTCAGTTGAATTTAATTTTCAGTTTGGACTTAATCTTTAGGGTAAATTAGTTTGATTTTTAGTATTATTAGGTTTTTCTAATTTGATGTTATAAAAATAAAATTGAAGTTTTCTACAAAACCAAACTAAATTTCTTTAAAATCAAAACAAAACCAAATCGAATTGGTTCTATTCGAGGTGGTTCAGTTCTAAGAGAAGAATCAAACCATCTTTTTTGAAAAGACTAAAAGGGGTATTTAGTAATTGACTGTCCTTGACCAAAATGGGCAGAGAAAAGTTGAAGGAAGGAGGCAGCAAAAAAGTTAAATTAAAATATGAATTTTTATTGTTATCAAGTAAACATATTTTCCATTTTGTGTTTTCTAGTTTTCATTTTCTAAGAAAAATGTTTTCTTAGAAAACAAAAAATAGAAAACAGAAAACTGTTTTCAAACATCTTTTTTTGAAACTGTAACATTCTCATTTGTATTTAATTTTATTTGGGTAGATGTATTTGAGAGGTTCAAAGATGAGAAAGGTGAATTCAAGGCATCACTTTGTGAGGATGTGAAAGGATTGTTGAGTATGTACGAGGCTTCTTTCTTTGGGTTTGAAGGTGAAAGTAACATAGATGAGGCCAAGATCTTTAGTACCAAAAGTTTGATGGCTCTGAAAACATTATATTTGCTAAAACGCAATTCTCAATTTTTGATTTCTTGCATTACTATCCAATTCAACCTCAAACGTTTATTCTTCTCATTACGCAAATGGAAATTCAATTAAGTATACTTTGTCTTTCCAATTCACTTTTTTTTTATTAATTTCATTATTTTTAATATTCTGATAGGCCAATTGGATAGTTTTGAAATCATGTTATAAAGAAATTATAATTTTATTTCTTGTAAATTTCTTATTTTATTTTATTCCATTCACTTGCAATGTTACCAAATAAATGGGAAAAAGAAATGGCATAACAAAATATAAAAAGGGGTTAAAAACTTAAAGTAAACTAAAAAAAAAAAAAAGCATAATTTTCTAATTATGTATACCTTTCTTTTTAATTTTACGTATGTGTTGGATGCTTAAGCAAATGTGATATTTAAATAAAGTCGGTACAACCTTTTAATAGTAGCAATTTTAATTTTTCACTCATCCAACCGTCTGTTGATAATAATTATATATTAGTAACAATAATAATTAGTATACAATTGAATCAATGGAAGTGAACTGCATCTCTAGAAAAAATTTTACCTGTAAATATAGAATTTAAAATCACCAACTCTCACAATTGGAAGGAAGGAGATGCTTTATTTATTACTTAATTTATAATATAGATAATTGGAGTTGTAAAAAATAAAACACTGACTCCATCTAAATTACTTCACAAGCAAATTATTATCTTATTATAGCCGATGGAAGAATAAGAAATAGAAAGTAAAAAGACAATCAAGTGTGGTTTAGTTAGTTTTCTCAGTAGAGTGAAAAGTTAGAGATCTTGGGTTTGAATCTTCTCAGACATAAGAGCTTTTATCAATTTAGTAAGTGCATTGAAAAATTTAGAGTTCTCAATAAGAACTCGTTTCTAAAATTAGAGATTCAAAAATATGATAAATGGATTTATACACTTATATAATTTTAAATAACTGAAAATATTTTTTATTATAGATATTTAATAAAAGAAGTTTTTTTATTCATTATATTGATTTATCAAATTGGTAAAAATACTTATGGTCGGATGATATAAATTTGAGACCTCCTTTGAAAAGACTAACCACGTCTCATTCGATCAGCTCTAATTAAAGGATTATCATTGTTGTGTAGCGCATTGTGTTAAAAAAAAAAAACCATTGCTGTATACATTTTGCCACTGGCCTGCAGCTGCTGGTGTTTCAGAGGTAGTTTAGGTTGTCAGTTTGCATGGAGAAAGAGAACTACCCAATACTCATGCATTTAATCTGCAGTTAACCCCAACCTAAATCATTACCTTTGCACATTAATTACAAAACATTTACTTTTACTATTGTTGTGCTTTCTAACCTTTTTTTTCTACAGTTTTCCCTTCATGTAAATTATTAAAAAAAAAAAAAAAACCAAACATGCTGATATTTTTCAAAAATATATTTTCTTATTGCAAATTTTATTTTTCATTTGTTGAAAGTCCAATGAGCCGTAAGAACATTATGTATTACATAATAAAAAAATATTTTTTTCTACTCACCAAAATAGTGAAAACTCTTGTGGTGAAAAGTTTTCAAACCTACGGCTCCATAATGTACCAAAGGTTGAAAAGTAAAAAATGGTTTGTTTACAAGCATTGCTTTTAGCATGTTCATGTAGTTCTAGTTATACCAAGTTCATTACCACAAGAAGAAAAGAGCAACAAATCTTTATTATCAAACAGTCCAATTATCCAGTTGGGCTACTAATTTACCCTATTTAGCAGTGCAAAAGTGTTGATTTCCTTTCTCTAAGCAAAATGTCCAGCTTTATTCCAAATTTGTACTTCTTAAAAAGTAAAAATAGTCCAACTTGTTCCTGATTTGTACTTGAAGATTTATGTTGGCATCTTTCACAGTTCACAAGTAGTCCTTAGCCAAGACTATGTAACAGCATGGTACAAGATATAATGAATTATGATTCTTGCTTTATTTAAAAAATAATAACAAATTTTGGCAATTCCATGTATTTTCTTTTTCAGATTTCCTATAATTAAAAAAAAAAAAAGGAAATTCTCATCTAATTGCTGAAATTTTGCATGAATATTTTCTTTCAAATCATTTTCTTTTTCTTTTAGTATTAAGAAAATATTTGGCAAAATTAGATATTTTGGTAGTTATTAGTCGTTTTAATAGAGTTTAGCTATTCGAGTAAATTTTTCTTAATACGCTAAAAGCTAAACGTTATATGAGTTTACCTTTTACAGAATGCTATTTTAACTTCTAGTCTCATCTAAATGCTTGAATTTTGCATGAATATTTTCTTTCAAATCATTTTCTTTTTCTTTTAGTATTAAGAAAATATTTGGCAAAATTAGATATTTTGGTAGTTATTAGTCGTTTTAATAGAGTTTAGCTATTCGAGTAAATTTTTCTTAATACGCTAAAAGCTAAACGTTATATGAGTTTACCTTTTACAGAATGCTATTTTAACTTCTAGTCTCATCTAAATGCTTGAATTTTGCATGAATATTTTCTTTCAAATCATGAATTTTTGGCATGAAATTTCTTTCAAATCATTTTTCTTTTTCTAAATCATTTTCTTTTTCTTTTAGTATTAAGGAAATGTTTGGCAAAATTAAGTATTTTGCTAGATATTAGTTGTTTTAATAAAATTTAGCCGTTTGAGTAAGCTTTTCATAACATGCTAAAATTTAAATCTTATATGAGTTAACCTTTTACGAAATACTAATTCAAATATATGTTACGAAATGCTATAAACAGTTAAAAGTTACTTAAAAAGTTATTGCCGAATACAATTTAACTATAGATATCATTAACTCGGCTAGGATTAAATCTTGCTCGCGGATATCTATTTTCTATTTTTATACTGAGGTTGAAGAAAAGAAAGATAAAACTTCCAACCCCATGATCTTTTCAGGTAGGAATAAAGAACTGTGGCATTGCACTGACAAATGGAAACAATTGCTTAGAAATATTGGGAAAGGAAACAAATTTGTAATAAATGGAAGGAAGAAAGAAATAAAAAATAAAAAAGGCAAAACTGAAATTCATCTGGAAATTTAAATAAAAAAAAATATTAGAGATTGTGAGTGGGGCCCAATAACAAGAATCTGAGTAACAACCTCCCTTTCTGTGAACAAAAGGAAATCATCACATAAGGCATGCAGTATTTGCAGTTCCATCTTTCAATTCCTTCTCCTCCTCCTACCACCTTCCTTTCTCTCTTATTTCATTTTCATATATAATTTATGCTAAAATTTCCATTTCGTCTCTCTCTATCTCTAACAAACCTTCTCTTTTCATAACTGCAACTGAAAGAAATATATATTGGTTCCATATTCACACTTTTTTCTTTCAATTCTCTGTAAAACTAGCTAATTTCGCATCTGGGTTTTTGTTGTTGAAGCTTTTGATCTTACTGTAAGATTTTTATTGAAATCTTGTTTTATTTTTTGCGTTTTAAATTTCCTTTTCTTATTCTTTTTGGGCTTTGTTGATGGCTTTTGTATCTTATGTAGCTAGATCGGAAAAATGTATGAAGAGACGGATTGTTTTGATCCAAACTCCATAGTGGAAGGACCTGATGGTGAGCTTTGTCAAGTCTTGCAACCACCACCACCACCACCGCCACTTATGGCGGGTAGTAGTACTACAAACAGCCATAATAGCCTTGAAGAAAATCTTAAGCTATCTGCGGATGAAATTTGTCACCATAGCTTGAATAATCCACATCTAGAAGAGGATGCTTCTGCTGCTACTGCTGCTGTTATGGAAATCCAACTTCAAAACCAACAAATGGGTTTGAATACCCATTTAATTCATGAACCATCGAATCATTTGGCTTTTACATCATCATCTTCTCTACCAGATTCATCATATACTCCACCACCAGACCTGCTTAACCTTTTTCACTTACCCAGATCGTCCTTGCTTCCAAATTCTTCAATTTCTTTCACAAACCCTAACCATACAACTCCATTAGGCTTTGTTGGAGATCTTCCAATGACAGACACAGCTTCTGCTTCTTCTATTCTCTATGACCCACTTTTTCACCTTAATCTTCCTCCACAACCTCCTTTATTTAGGGATTTGTTTCAATCTTTGCCTCAACACGGCTATTCCTTGCCTGGGTCAAGAGGCAGTTCTTTGTTTGGTGGTGTAGGGGATGATCATGTAGAGGGAAGTGGAGGAGTGAATCTTTATCAAGAAGGAGATGGAGAGCAGCAGTTTGATAATGGGGTTTTGGATTTTACATGGGATATGGCTTGTATGGGTAAAGGTAGACAAGGTGGAAATATCAAACACTTTGCTACTGAGCGTCAAAGGAGACAAAACCTCAAAGATAAATATGATGACTTGAAAAATTTGGTCCCTAACTCTTCTAAGGTATTTAATTAGTTTCTCTTTCAATATCCCATAGATATATAGTTAAGCTCCTCCTTTAATTTCTAGTTGAACAAAATTAATTTAAGAAGATAAAAGAGAGCAAAATCTTTAGTTCTAATTGGTTTCATTTGAAAGGTGTTTGTTAAAATTACACAGACATATATTTTTCTTGATGTTACATTAGCTAATTCAGTTGTTATTTATGTTGTTTGATGAGAAAGAGTGATAGAGCCTCTGTGGTTGGAGATGCAATTAGTTACATCAAAGAACTTCTTAGAACTGTAAATGAACTGAAAATTCTGGTGGAGAAAAAGAGATTGGCCAGAGAGAGGAGAAAGAGACAAAAGATTGAAGAAGATTCCATTGGCAATGGTCCTGAGAGCAAGATTATTGACGATCCAGATCAGTCTTTCAATAATGGGGCATTAAGGAGCTCTTGGCTTCAAAGAAAATCCAAAGACACAGAGGTAGATGTTAGAATAATAGATGATGAAGTTACTATTAAACTTGTTCAAAGAAAGAAGATCAATTGCTTGCTGTTTGTATCCAAAGTTCTTGATGAACTTCAACTGGATCTTCATCATGTTGCTGGTGGACATGTTGGTGATTACTACAGCTTCTTGTTTAACTCCAAGGTTAGCGTTCATAATTTGGTTTTAACGCATTTTTTGATGTTCAATTAGGTTTTAATTTAACTAGGTTTTAACCCATTAAACTTGTAATGTTCAGATATATGAAGGATCTTCAGTTTATGCTAGTGCAATAGTGCATAATTTTGGTTTTAACGCATTTTTTGATGTTCAATTAGGTTTTAACTTTAACTAGGGTTTTAACGCCCATGTAAACTTGTAATGTTCGAGATATGCAATGAAGGTCTGTCAGTTTGTTGCTTAGTGCAATTAGCAAACAAGCTGATGAGGTGGTGGGACAGGCAGTATGGCGGATCAAAACTCCATCTACAAGGCTGGCTATTAGGCAGGCCAAGAAGTTGGTAGGGTGAAAGGAGATGAGGTAGGTAGGTTATGAAGTGGCTAATTAGAGTAGATGTAATTGATTGAGGTGGTGGACAGGCAGTATGCATCAACTCCATCTACAAGCTGCTATTAGCAGGCCAAGAAGTTGGGTAGGTGAAAAATGAGGTATAGGTTATGAAGTGGCTAATAAGAGTAGATGTAATGTTTGAGAATTTGAGACAAATCAGTAAAGTTATAAAAGATAATGTACTTTTTCTTAGCGAAACTAATTGCTTTCTAATACGTTTTAGCCAAATGGGTGTTGATTATGTGGATTGAAATATTTTTTTGGAGTTAAATCAACTTAATCTACAGTTACCAAGTTAAAATTCTTTGATGGTTACCTATATCCGAAAGCTTATTGGATTATAACTATGTCCGACTCGAGTACTCCAAGGCCTATATAGGATACGACATTCATAATAATGTTAAAATTCTAATAAATTCATAATAATTTTTTTAATATATATATACTACATAAAGCTTAGAGACATTCATCATGAAGTGAAAATTCAAATATTTTTAAAATGATTTTTTTGCAAAATAATATATTTTTGAACTGCTAATGAGAAAAATATTATAATAAGACAAATCAAGCCATCAAAAATTACTTTTAAGATAAATCAATCTGATATGTCATGGTTTATTTTTCTCATTATTCTAACTACATAACAAGCTTTTTCGGCTCGGCCCATTTTAGAACCGAGTTTGCATGGGCTAGGCCCGGCCCGGCCGAACAATCCATTTTGACAGAGCTAACATTGAATATTCTAAAACTAGAAAGGCAAGATTGAAAATCTTCTGAAAATATAGGATTATAATGAGATTACGAGTGGGGCCCAATAACAGGAATTAAGTACACAAATATCCCTTAGGAAAGGAAATCATCACATAAAGCTTGCATTTTCTGCAGTTCCTCTCTTCCTCCTACCACCTTCTTTTCCTACGTATTTCATTTTCTAATTTATGCAAAAATTTCCATCTTTCTCTTTCTTTCTTTATAACAAACACACACTCTCTCTCTCATAACTGCAACTAAAAGATTTTAATTCCATATTCACACTCTTTCCTTCAATTCTCTGTAAAACTCCATCTGGGTTCTCTTCTTGAAGCGTTTTAATTCTTACTGTAAGCTTTTTCTCCACGGTCTTTTTTTATTTTTTTGTGTTTTTAATTTCCTTTTTCTTGTTCTTTTTTGGTTTTTTTGATGGACTTTGCTTTTTATGTAGCTAAATCAAAAAAAATATATCAAGAGACAAGTTGTTTTGATCCAAACTCCATGGCAGAAGGACCAGAAGATGGCTTTCTCAAGTTCTGCAACTACCAACGCCACTTATGGCAGGTGGTACTGTAAACAGCCATAATAGCGTTGAAGAAAATCTTAAGCTTTCCACAGATGGAATCTCTTATCACCATAGCATGAATAATCCAAATCAAGAAGAGGATGTTTCTGCTGTTGCTACTGCTGTCATGAAAATCCCACTTCAAATTCAACAAAAGGATTTGACTACCCATTTAACTCAAGAATCATTAAATCAAGTTTTGGCTGTTAGATCAGATAAATCATCACCAGACCTTTTTCAGTTAATGAACCATGTGTAGCTTGCAGGACAGAAGGTGAGATATACAAAATTGCACAACAGGTTCAATTCAGCAAAATTAAACTGAATAGCACAAATTAACTCTCTCCACCACTCAAAAGATGCATAGTAAATTACATGCAAACCTGAGCTAAAGAACATGAAAGCTAACCCTATGGTCACATGGCCCCCCTGCAGCCCTCACCTCTTTATCCGTCTGAGATCCAAAATTTATTATTATAACCGATTTTTTGCCAAATAAAGCATGCAAGCAACTGTTTTAACTTTAAGCTACTCCAAAATCATTGCTTCAAAAAATTACATGAATAGTTTCCTTTCCACGCTGTTTAATTTCATTGATTAGAGACAAACAGCCTATTAAGGACACAGGACCAGACCTCTCATAGACATGAAAAAAAATAACAAAACAAAGTTTATTGATTTTATAAAAAAACGCTATTGAAACATTTGACAATGAGCAAATATATAGACTTTAAGATAGCCGACTGAATAAACTAAACTTCTTTAAAATCAAAACAAAACCAAATCGAATTGGTTCTATTGGATGTGGTTCAGTTCCTAAGAGTAATAGGCATGAAGAATCAAACCATCTTTTTTGAAAAGACTAAAAGGGGTATTTAGTAATTGATTGTCCTTGACCAAAATGGGCAGAGAAAAGCTGAAGGAAGGAAGCAGCAAAAAGCTGGGTTGCCTCTTGAAACTGTCCAATTTGATGCCTGCAAAACTCTAATTTGGAGATCATGATCCAGTTTTTCCGACAAAGATAAACGTATTCACGTACAATTAATTATTTATATTATCAAACGAACTAACCTGTACTCGTTCTCTCTCTTCTGCGACGTGTGTATATATATATATATATATTTGCTAAAACGCAATTCTCAATTTTTGATTTCTTGCATTACCATCCAATTCAACCTCAAATTTGTATTCTTCTTATTACGCAAATGGAAATTAAATTAAGTATACTTTGTCTTTCCAATTAACCTGCAGTTAATCCCAACCTAAATCATTACCTTTGCCACATTAATTACAAAACATTTACTTTTTCTATTGTTGTGTTTTGTACCCTTTTGTTTTTTTCTCTACAGTTTTCCCTTCTTGTAAATTTTTTTTTTAGGAAAACAAACATTGCACCTATTCTTCAAAAATATATTTTTAGAAGACCAACCTTCCCTTTACTCACTAATTCTCTATTCGGCAAAATTAACTATTATTAGCTGTTAGTTGTTTTAGTAGCATTTAGCAGTAAGCTATTTGAGTAACTTTTCATAAATTGCTAAAAGTTAAACGTTCATGGATTAAAACTTTTTATAAAATATTAACTTGAACTTTAAAAACTAATTCAAATGTTATATTACCGCATATTAAAAAAAATAGTTCCAAAACACTAAAAACTACTTAATAAGTTGTTACCGAACAAAGTCTAAATTGATGAAAATTTTTGTGACGGAGAGGTCTCAAACTTGATACCTCCTACTCTCCATAATCTAAGTCGAATCACTATAATTTTTTATAAAAAGGATTATTAATCAATAACAACTCCATAATCTACCAATGTTTTGAGAAGTAAAATATGGTTTGTTTGCAGCATTGCTTTTAGCATGTTTATGTAGTTTTAATTTTACCAAGTTCATTACCACAAGAAGAAAAAACAACAAATCTTCATTATCAAACAAATCTTCAAAGCAACTTGTTCCTGATTTGTACTTGAAAAATTTATGTTGGCATATTTCACAATTCACAAGTAGTCCTTAGCCAAGACTATGTAACAGCATGGCACAAGATTTAATAAATTATTATGATTTTTCCTTTATTTAAAAAATAATAAAAAAACCATTGGCAATTCCATATTTTTTTCTTTTTCAGATTTCCTATAATTAAGAAAAAGAAATTCTCATCTAAATGCTGAAATTTTGCAAGAATATTTTCTTTCAAATCATTTTCCTTTTCTTTTATTATTAAGGGAATATTCCGCAAAAATAGCTATTTCAGTAGTTGGTAGCTATTTTAATATTGAGTAGCTTTTCATAATAAGAGTTAACCTTTTATAAAACGTTATTTTAACCTCTAAAAACTAATTCAAATGCTATATTATGAAATAGTATAAAAAGTCAAAACACTAAAAGCTTGTTGCCGAAAACAACCTAATTATACATATCCTCAACCCGACTAGGATTAATCCCTATTCGCGCCAGATCCACCCACATAAATCTCTATTTTCCATTTTTGTATTAAGTTAAAAGAAAAGAAAGAAAAAATTCCAACTCATGATCTTTTCAGGCAGGAATAAAGAACTTTGGTATTGTAGTGACAAATGGACAGTTGCTTAGAAAAATTGGGAAAGGAAACAAATTTATAATAAATGGAGGGAAAAAAAAAAGTAAAAAGGCAAAACTGAAAATCATCTGGAAAATTCTATATATATAGAGAGAGATTGTGAGTGGGGCCCAGTAACAAGAATCTGAGTAACAACCTCCCTTTCTGTGAACAAAAGGAAATCATCACATAAGGCATGCAGTATTTGCAGTTCCATCTTTCAATTCCTTCTCCTTCTCCTCCTCCTCATATTTCATTTTCATATATAATTTAAGCTAAAATTTCCATTTCCTCTCTCTCTGTCTCTAACAAACCTTCTCTATTCATAACTGCAACTGAAAAAATATATTGGTTCCATATATATTCACACTTCTTTCTTTCAATTCTCTGTAAAACTAGCTAATTTCGCATCTGGGTTTTTGTTCTTGAAGCTTTTGATCTTACTATAAGCTTTTTATTGAAATGTTGTTTATTTTATGCGTTTTAAATTTATTTTTCTTGTTCTTTTTGGGCTTTGTTAATGGACTTTGTATCTTATGTAACTAGATCGGAAAAATGTATGAAGAGACGGATTGTTTTGATCCAAACTCCATGGTAGAAGGACCTGAAGGTGGGCTTTGTCAAGTTTTGCAACCACCACTACCACCGCCGCCGCTTATGGCGGGTAGTAGTACTACAAACAGCCATAATAGCCTTGAAGAAAATCTTAAGCTATCTGCTGATGAACTTTGTCACCATAGCTTCAACAATCCACATCTAGAAGAGGATGCTTCTGCTGCTGTAATGGAAATCCAACTTCAAATCCAACAAATGGATTTGAATGCCCATTTAATGCATGAATCATCAAATTATTTGGCTTTTACATCATCATCTTCTTTACCAGATTCAGCATATACTCCAACACCAGACCTGCGTAACCTTTTTCGCTTACCCAGATCTTCCTTGCTTCCAAATTCTTCAATTTCTTTCACAAACCCTAACCATACAACTCCATTAAGTTTTGTTGGAGATCTTCCAATGACAGACACAGCTTCTGCCTCTTCTATTCTCTATGACCCACTTTTTCACCTTAATCTTCCTCCACAACCTCCTTTATTTAGGGATTTGTTTCAATCCTTGCCTCCACACGGCTATTCCTTGCCTGGGTCAAGAGGCAGTTCTTTGTTTGGTGGTGTAGGGGATGATCATGTAGAGGGAAGTGGAGGAGTGAATCTTTATCAAGAAGGAGATGGAGAGCAGCAGTTTGATAATGGGGTTTTGGATTTTACATGGGATATGGCTTGTATGGGTAACGGTAGACAAGGTGGAAATATCAAACACTTTGCTACTGAGCGTCAAAGGAGACAACACATTAAAGATAAGTATGATGACTTGAGAAATTTGGTCCCTAACCCTTCTAAGGTATCTAATTAGTTTCTCTTTCAATATCCCATATATATACTTTGAGAAATTTGGTCCCCCTAACCCTTCTAAGGTATCTAATTAGTTTTCTTTTCAATATCCCATATATATATATATATATATATATATAATAATATATATATAATTTAAGCTCCTTCTTTAATTTATAAGTTGAACAATAATTAAATTAAGAAGATAAAAGGAGAACAAAATCTTTTAAGTTTTCTAAATTGGTTTAATTTTGCAAGGTGGTTTTGTTTAAATTACACAGCACATACATTTTTTCTTGATGTTACATCAGCTAATTTCAGTTTGTTATTGTTATGTGTTTGATGAGAAAGAATGATAGAGCCTCTGTGGTTTTGGGAGATGCAATTAATTACATCAAAATATATATATAATTTAAGCTCCTTCTTTAATTTATAGTTGAACATAATTAAATTAAGAAGATAAAAGAGAACAAAATCTTTAGTTCTAATTGGTTTATTTGCAAGGTGTTTGTTAAAATTACACAGACATACATTTTTCTTGATGTTACATCAGCTAATTCAGTTGTTATTTATGTTGTTTGATGAGAAAGAATGATAGAGCCTCTGTGGTTGGAGATGCAATTAATTACATCAAAGAACTTCTTAGAACTGTAAATGAGCTGAAAATTCTGGTGGAGAAAAAGAGATGTGCTAGAGAGAGGGGAAAGAGACAAAAGATTGAAGAAGATTCCATTGGCAATGTTCATGAGAGCAAGATTGTTGATGACCCAGATCAGTCTTTCAATAATGGGTCATTAAGGAGCTTTTGGCTTCAAAGAAAATCCAAAGACACAGAGGTAGATGTTAGAATAATAGATGATGAAGTTACTATTAAACTTGTTCAAAGAAAGAAGATCAATTGCTTGCTGTTTGTATCCAAAGTTCTTGATGAACTTCAACTGGATCTTCATCATGTTGCTGGTGGACATGTTGGTGATTACTACAGCTTCTTGTTTAACTCCAAGGTTAGCGTTCATAATTTGGTTTTAACGCATTTTTTGATGTTCAATTAGGTTTTAATTTAACTAGGTTTTAACCCATTAAACTTGTAATGTTCAGATATATGAAGGATCTTCAGTTTATGCTAGTGCAATAGCAAACAAGTTGATTGAGGTGGTGGACAGGCAGTATGCATCAACTCCATCTACAAGCTGCTATTAGCAGGTCAAGAAGTTGGGTAGGTGAAAAATGAGGTATAGGTTATGAAGTGGTTAATAAGAGTAGATGTAATGTTTGAGAATTGGAGACAATTAATCAGTAAGTTGTAAAAGATAATGTACTTCTTCTTAGAGAAACTAATTGCTTTTGATTACATTTTAGCCAAATGGGTGTTGATTGTGTGGATTGAAATATTTTTTTGGAGTTAAATCAAATTAGTTCATCAATCACTAAGTTAAAATTGTTTGATAATTACCTATATCCGAAAACTTATTGGATTTCAACTATATCCGGCTCGAGTACTATAACGCCAACATAGAAGATGACATTCGTAATAATGTTAAAATTCTAATAAATTCGTAATAAATATTTTTTATACATATACTATATAAAGCTTAGAGACATTCATCGTGAAGCGAAAATTCAAATATTTTTAAAATGATTTTTTTTTGCAAAATAATATATTTTTAAATTGCTAATAAGAAAAATATCATAGTAAGACAAATCAAGCCACCAAAAATTACTTTTAAGATAAACTAATTTAATATGTTATGGTTTATTTTTCTCTCATTATTTTAACTACATAATGAGCTTTTTCGGCTCGTCCCATTTTGGAACCGAGTCCGCATGGGCCAGGCCGGGCCGAACAACCTATTTTGACAGAGCTAACATTGAATATTCTAAAATTAGAAAGGCAAAATTGAAAATCTTCTGAAAATATAGGATTATAATGAGATTACGAGTGGGGCCCAATAAAAGGAATTAGTTACACAAATCTTCCTTAGGAAAGGAAATCATCACATAAAGCATGCATTATCTGCAGTTCCTTCTCCTCCTCCTACCACCTTCTTTCCCTACGTATTTCATTTTCTAATTTATGCAAAAATTTCCATCTCTCTCTTTCTTTCTTTATAACAAACACTCTCTCTCACTCTCTTTCATAACTGCAACTAAAAGATTTTAATTCCATATTCACACTTCTTTCCTTCAATTCTCTGTAAAACTCCATCTGGGTTCTCTTCTTGAAGCGTTTTAATTCTTACTGTAAGCTTTTTCTCCACTGTCATTTTTTATTTTTTGTGTTTTTAATTTCCTTTTTCTTGTTCTTTTTTGGTTTTTTTGATGGACTTTGCTTGTTATGTAGCTAAATAAAAAAAAAATGTATCAAGAGACAAGTTGTTTTGATCCAAACTCCATGGCAGAAGGACCAGAAGATGGGCTTTCTCAAGTTCTGCAACTACCAACGCACTCATGGCAGGTAGTACTGTAAACAGCCATAATAGCGTTGAAGAAAATCTTAAGCTTTCTACAGATGGAATCTCTTATCACCATAGCATGAATAATCCAAATCAAGAAGAGGATGCCTCTGCTGTTGCTACTGCTGTCATGAAAATCCCACTTCAAATTCAACTTAAGGATTTGAATACCTATTTGACTCAAGAATCATTAAATCAAGTTTTGGCTGTTAGATCAGATTCATCATCACCAGACCTTTTTCAGTTATCTAGGTCTTCTACGCTTCCAAATCCTTCAATTTCTTTCACAAACCCTAAAGACACAACTCCATTAAGCTCTGGAGATCTTCCAATTGCAGACACAAATTTCATCTTTTTATTTGTCTCTGAGTACCTGTCTCTCTATGATATTCTTCCTGCACAACCTTTTTTATTTTGGCAGGAGCGCAACAGCCGATGGAGACAATACATTAAAGATGAGTCTAAAGACTTGAACGGTACTAAGGTATTTAATTAGTTTTCACTTTCAATATCCCATAATCATATCATACTCCTTTTCTAGTTGAAGAGAGCTAAATTAAGAAAATAGAACAAAATATTTAACAGTAATAGTAATACTAATTACTATTGATTTATATTTTGTAAGGTGTTTGTTAAAATTAACATACATATATATTTTTCTTGATGTTATATTGCTTAGGATGATAGCATATCTGTGGTTGAAGATTCAGTTGAGCACATGAAAGAACTTGGTGAAACTTTAATTGAGTTGAAAATGTTAATGAAGAACAAGAAAAGTGCTGAACCTGAAGAAGATTTCCATAGACTCTGGTCATGATTCATATGAGTCGTCCAATAATCGGTCATTGATTAGGAGTTCTTGGCTTCAAAGAGAATCAAATGACACAGAGGTAGACGATCGATGAAATTAATATTGAATTGCCAAGATCGGAGAGAAGATCAATCACATGTTCTCTGTGTACGAAGTATATGGTGAACTTGAACTTGATCTCCGTTGTGTTGCTGGTAGCGATGATGGTGATTACAACAGCTTTTTGGTTAGTGTTAATTAATTATTTATACTCTGGACTTATTGATGGGATTAATGAATTAATACACTTGTAATGTAACAGATAAATGAAGGGTCTACAGATAATGCTAGTGCAATAGCAAACGAGCTGATTGAGGTGGTGGATACTAAATTAAAGAAAGCAGACTTTAAATGTTTAAATCGAAGAGGTAGATTTTAAACTGTTCTTTAAAAAAACAAAGAAGCAAAATTGTTCGTCTTCTCTTCAACGTGGCTTCGCCATTGAAGACACTAAGCATCAGCTCCATCTACAAGTTGGGCTTGGATATATATTCATGTTAGAAATAGCAATTGGAAAGGTGAAAAATGAGGTCTGGGTAGTGTGACCTGTATGGAAGTGGTTAAATAAGAGCAGATGTAACGTTTGAGAATTTGAGACAGACTAATCAGTAAAGAAGAAGATACAGCATTGTGTACAGTAAAGTCTCTTCCCGCTACCTCTTTAGGAATGTGTTTAGTGGAAATTAAACCCGAAAGCATTTTTCACATGCTGCAGCGCAACTTAAAAAAATTAGCTATATAAATTTTTCTAATTAAAATTATAATCTCGACTATATCCTACTATGTCCATCGTTATTCTCAGAAAACATTCAATGTTGAAATTAATTTAGTGAGTTATAATGAAATATAAAATAGTATTAGGAATGATATTTTTAGTGTATTATTTAAACATTCTTAGTATAATACTTAAATATTTTATTTGTATTACATTCTAATAGGAGGCACTAAAGGGAGTTGCCAAAATATGTAATATCTCGACAAATTATGCTTTCAATTATATTTTAGTAATATTTTAATATTTTAATATTTGTAGGGATGCATAATTTAGCACCGGTAGTCGACCTTTTAAGGCTTTTGTAAAAAATATGGGTCAAATAAATAGATGGGCCTTGGCCGGAAGTTCAAAACTGAAAAGCCCAAAAATTTTGGTCCTTACGACACCGTACTTTAAAAAGCCTTAAGTTTTCAAAATCGGTCTAATTTCCTCACCGAATTATTTGTCCCTAATTCCTCGTTCCTAAGCGGGAAAAAGCAAACGCCAAAAAAAGCTCAAAATCACAAACAGTAGGCAGAGGAAACCGATTCCTCGCCGGAGAAATGAGGGGCAACAGTCGCCGCCAACCCAAGGACTCCTTCATTCCACAACCGACACCTGACCGCCGCCAATATCCTTTCTCTGGAGCTGCCGGTAACACTTCCCGTGACTCTGATGCTAGCTTTGCCAGTAGCCGACCGTCCACCGTTGGCGTCGGTCGAACATCTGAACTATATACTGATCGGGGTCACCAAAACTCGGCTGTCCGATCAATTAATACCTTCCTCTCCTCCCACAACTCTCTTCTCTCTTTAAGAACGCATCCTATCTCCTCCGCTAAGGAGATGACCGAAGTTCTTCAGTTCCTTCTTCACCAACTAGACTATCCCAAGGCGAAGCTAGACGACGATCTGTTTGTAATTTTGAAGTCCTTGAATTGCCCATTCAAGGTCAACAAATCTGCTCTTCGTGCACCTAATACACCTCATAATTGGCCTTCATTTCTAGCACTAATCCACTGGCTAGTCCAGATTGCGATGTATGCGGAGCATTTGGCCGCTAATTCGAGGTCTTTAGTTGAAACTAATGGTATGCATGTTTATACTTTGGATAGTTATTTGAATTTTATTAATGGACATGATGAGGCGGTGGAAGAATTGGATAGAGAATTCATGGAGAAGCTGGAGAGAGAAAGAGATAGTGTACTTGAAAGTGTTAAGAATTTAGAGGCTAATTTTAATGAACTGAGTACCAAAGCGGAGGAGCTGAGGACTGGACCTACAGAGAGGGAAAAGCTGGAGAAGCAGAGGAGTGTGTTAGAGGAGGATGTGAACAAGTTTAATGTAATGATTGCAGACTTCAATCAGAGGATGAAGGCCATGGAGAATTTGGTGGAGGAGAAAAGGAAGGAGTTGGAAGCCAAAGTTGAGGAGAAGAAACGGATTGACGAGGAGAATGAGGAGTTGAAGAAGAGAGTGGACGATCAGAGTTTTAATGCGAGAGATGCAGAAAGGATGAAGAGGGAGTTGCAGGCAGTGGAGAATGGTATTGGAGAGGCAGAGGCTTCAAGGAATTCGTGGGAGGAGAAGATTTGGGATCTTGATGCTGCAATTGGACATGAGTTAAAGGAACTTGAGTCACTTGCAATGGAGTGTAACCAGGCCGTTAAGAGGTTTGCTTTCTTGCTTTCTTGGATCATACAGCCCGTGTTGTAGTTCTAATTTAGGCCCATGAATTTATCAAGCTAGTTGAATGATTTCATAACATTCATCTGCCATGTGAACTGGTTAATTCCTGTAAACTAAAATTTAAATCAGTTAATCGTAGATGCTTGGAAGAGTTTAATGTTGCAGCCACATGGAGGAGTGGCCATGACTAATTCCCTTTCTTTCTTTTATTAGATTGTGAGTGGATATTCGAATGAGAATTTACCCTAGCAAATTGTATTTCGTACACTTTTTTATTTTAGCTTACTTTTTGCTAGGAGATTTGGGCTTATTCTCTATGTTAGACCGATATACTCAATTTTTACAGCTTTGACTTAATTCTAGCTTCTGTTGCACAAGAAATTTCATTTTGTTTATCAACCTTCTTTTGATATTCAAAAATTTTTCACGGATACTTCTATTGTATCATGCTATTAGATGATTGTATCACATTGTTTTGGGGAGCTTAAAGTATTTTATTATCAAGTTAAACTGTGAGTTGTTCATGGTACATCATCAGGAGCTAAATGCAATTGCGAAATCAAGTTTGTACTTTGTAGCTTATTTCTATGTGCTTGCATGTTGCTTTTTGGCAACCTTTTGCCGTTTCAACCTGTTATGGTGCTTTTTCATAGAAGGAAAAAAAAAAAAAAAAACTCTAACGTAATGCATGCTCCCTCTCTCTGATGGTTATAGATTAAAGCTTGGAAATGGCTTTCAATATGTGTTGAATGCCAAGGGATCAACACCTGCTCAAGTCATGGGGGTTGACTACAAATCTACTGTTAAGCCTGGACTTGAATCCTTTGCTGATGACATAAAGAAAAGCTCTATGGAAAAACTAGAAGAGTTGATTTCACTTCAACAAGAGTTGTCAGAATTGACTGCTAAGACTGAAGGCAAAAAGAACCGTACTGCTGTACTTCAGTGTCATATTGATGAAGTATGTGCTATCGACCTTCTTCTTTTTCTATTTTTCATAAAAAATGCTTTTGCTATGCTTGTTTGGCATATTATGCTTGAATTGATGATAGCAGAATCATACTTTTTGTATCAACCAAAAACCTTTTTTTTTTTTCTTTTGCTTCTTTTCATAAAAACCATTGTAATCAATATGCCCATCAGCATCATTGACACAACGAAAGAGCGAGGACCTATGTTACTTTGTTCCTCATTCGTAGAATTTGAGTCATCAACTATGATTACAAGGTGAAGGATACTGAGTGTTCATATAAATGGACATTTTCTTGACGCATCTGATTTTCATACCAGACTCACCTGCTAACACGATCCTTTGAGGATGAATTTTAAAACTAACATTCTTTTTTTTTTTTTTTTTGGAACAAGGTGAAGGATACTGAGTGTTCTATAAATGGACATTTTCCCTTGAACATCTGAATTTTTCATACCAGACTGCACCTGCTAACACGATCCTTTGAAGGATGAATTTTAAAAAACTAACATTCTTTTTTTTTTTTTTTTTTTTTTTTTGGAAGAGGGGAGGGGGTGTGGTGTGTGTTTGAGTTCCACCCAAAAATACATGGTTGATTAATATTGATTAGTCTATTGAAATCCATAACGTATTAACTTTCTTGGTGTATTTGTTGGAAGGTATTAATCACTGGAATACGACTTGTTGAATTGGAGGAGCATTTTTTTCCATTTGTAATTTGAGAAGGGAAATGAAAAATGAACAAAATGGCAAAATTTCTCAAATGAAAGTAAACGAAAACGTTTTTGGAATGACACATTTCATCTCGATGGTTGTTCTTTAATATATATCTTAGGTGCTTGTACAACTAATCAGCTCTTAGATTATTTATACTGTTGTGTCCTACAAGTTCATCCATACTTTGAAAAATGTTTTAGTAATTGTGACAGATACTACATTGCTGGTGCTATAGTACTGGTTGGTATGGCAGCATTTGGAAGTCTGATATTTCATTTGGTATTTATTGATTTACTTCTGTAATTAATTTTCATGTTATTGTTTTATGAATTTTTTCCTTATACTTTTTCTCCTTTGTTGATCTTCAATTTCCTTTTCCCTATTATTCATTTGGTTCTGCAAAGTCAGAAGCTATAAACAGTTAAACACTCCGATCGTGTTTAATGGAAGCTAATAACAGGAGGCAAAATTTTGCCTTCAAACATTTCCAACCACATTCTTGCCTGTAATTGCACATTGCTTCTACTGCATTTAGCATATTCAGGTTTCTTCTTGCTTATCAACTGACCTTGTGGTTGCTAAGAATTCAGGAGAAATTTCCATCTGGCTCAAGGTTTTTATTCATCTTGGACTGCCTAGGACTAATAATGATATTATTTGCTATTTTAATGCACTGTTGTGCAACTTCCAAAATATATAGGTGTGTGTGCGTGTTTGTGTTTACTTTTATTCTTGTATCTCAGTTTAATTTTGATTCTGAAGCATCTGGCATTTAATGGGTAGCACTTCTTCTAGTCAGCATTCCTCGTTTGCTATTCTTCCTTAAACTCTTATTCTTTTTCTTTATTCTGATGGATGAACTGGGCGATTCCATCTTAACACCAAACAATTGTTCATCTCAGGTAGAAACTTTGTTGAACTTGTTAAGGAAAGAAACAGAGGAGTACACAAACAGATGTGCAATGGAAGCTAAAAAGCTGATAGAGGATGTCCAAATGGAGGCTCACAACTTGGATGTTTTGGAAAGAGAAGCAGCAGCGATTCTGAAAGTATGGCCTCCTGTGTATATATATATATATATATATATTAAAAGTTTACAATCTTGATGTTTCTGACTGTTCTGAAATTCAATGGAGAAATAATTGTTGCAACTTGCAAGTGCATGGCTAACTTTTGCAAATACTAAAATATTCATAAACTTCTCTTTTCACCAGCTTCCCTTGATTGTTAGAAAACCTCACATGGGACTAAAAAAATTCTGCTATTTTTTTTTTTTTGAAAATTTGTGTTCAGGCCAATGAGCTAAAGTTGCAGGAAGCAATCAAACAAAGTGAAGAAGAAATTCAGATGCACGCAATAGACCTCTTTGCAGTTATTGATACCGTCTCAGAATACAAAGAACATGTGGAGTCCAAAATTTCAGAGATGAGAAGCAAGCTGTCAGAAACTGTAGGTGCCATTTCTGATGCTTACAAGCATTCCTTGCCAGTAGAATTTTGTATCAGCTTGGATACTACCCATTAACCACAAATTCAAAAAACAGAAAAATTACACAGTGCTTCAGGATGCAGGCACTGTGAAGAAACTTTCTTCCTTTTGGCGAGCGCTGATGTTTTTATCAGCGCGGCTAAATGCCTTCAAGTCTATTATTCTGTCTTTTCATTTTAAGAACAGCGTTTTTACATTGTATTCTTTTCTGAGTTCTGTCTATGAAGTCGGAATAGAATACAAAGCTGTTGAACTAGCTTTTTGACCGAATTAAGTGACTTATTAACTGGAACTGCCCTTTCGGCTGCTGTAAACGTTCGGTTGCTCGATTTACAGGCAAAATGCAGGAGCTTTGTATAATGTATTTATGGTGGATTTGTAATTACTTTTTTTTTTTTTTTTTTTGAGCTTTGTATAATGTTATTATGGTGGTTTTTTTTTTTTTTTTTTTTGGTAAATGTGGATTTATATTTCATATAAAGCGAATGGCTGAATTTGGTCGCCTTAGGAATTGACTCAAATGATTTTTTTTTTTTTTTTTTTTAAATTTAATTGCTTTTGTGTTTTATTTATTTATTTTAATAATATTTTGTAATTGTTTTTATATTATTGCCAATAATTGTATGAAGCGAACAGAAATGCCTTATTTTATTTATTTTTTAGTAGTGTCAAGGGGTTCTATTTTTTTTTAATAATATTTTAGTGCTGTTCTATTTTATTTTGTTTAGGCAGAATAGTGTAAAGTGAAGGGTTACTACCAAAATTAACAAAAGTACTTTTCAGGACGCCTCTCTACTTATCAGAGTATTCGATCCAGGGACCTGTGGGTTATGGGCCCACCACGCTTCCGCTGCGCCACTCTTACGACTGTTAATTGTTCAACAATAATATCTAGTAAAATATTTCATCAAATCATATCTCAGTTGTCTATCTCACGCCGGGTTAAAGAAAACCTAAATTTGGCCACAGATTACTTCAAAAAATTTCCTATAAACTTCCGCTCATTATCAAATCATGTCCCATTATAAATTTTCATTATCAATAAAAAATAAAATAATGAAATAGAGAAATCTCGCTCTAAAGTGGAATTTCTTCTTTCAAAATGGAAAAATTGAAATCACGATGAAGTATAACTTATTTTTGGTAAATCAAACAAAAGAATATAGAGAATTTTAATCTGTATGCACTTGCAAAATATATACTAAATTTCACTGATAACAAATAAAAAAAAAAAAAAAAAAACCAAAATAAATGAACAAAGCTAAATAACAGAGAAATCATAGCTATTTTCTCTGTTATTGTCTCTTTTTTACAACTACAATATTTACCATTTTTTTTTTTCTTCAATATTTACAATTACTTCAAACACCTGACTGCTGCTATCCTCCCAAAAGGGAAAAAATGGGTAATGCAGACATCGCTAACCTTCGCTATTCTGTAAATGATAATTGATGCTACCTAAAATAAAAAAAAAAAAAAAAAAAAACCAAAATGACAAAGCTAAAAAAAGAGAAATCATAGCTATTTTTCTCTGTTATTTCTCTTTTTACAATACAATATTTACATTTTTTTTTTCTTATATTTACAATTACTCAACGACCTGACTGCTGCTATCCCAAAAAGGGAAAAATAGGTTAATGCAGAATCGCTAACCTTCTATTTGGTAAATGATAATTGATGCTACAAAATTACAACAATGAAAGATTTAACAAAAAAGAGAAACAATTTGCCAGGAGCTCAATTATGAAGCCAATGCGCCCATGTGTTCCCCTCCAGGAGTCTATTTTCACCCACAAGGTAGATGTGGAATGCATCTTTTGGCTTATATGACATCCAGCGATGTTCTGACGCATGTGTCATGTCTGCATGATCCTGTAAAACAAAAACAGTTGATGAACTCAACAGTAACTTTCCTTCAGATCCATGGTAATGGAACAAATTCAACGAAATCCAGCCAAAATGCTTATTGGTGATACTAAAACATGTTTTGTGCGAGCGAATGTTAAATGTTACGAATAGGGTTTTTCTGAATCTTCAATTGACATGAAATGTAAATCAGATATATAAGACCTTCGAGCAGAAAAGACACAAACTATTCTCAATAATAGGACAAAGGGTGCTAACTTACCTCAACACATTAGCTTCAGGTTGATCAAAATTTTTCATGAGTTTAAGCCGCTGAAATGAGGAGAAGAGGGGCTCGAGAAAGTATGAAGTGGTCTCTTCACAAACGGATGGTCCAACAGCTGAGTTGCTGTAGGCCGATTATTTGAATTGACATGTAAGCACTTAAGGATGAAATCTCGGGCCTCTCTTGATAAGGAATCTGGAACAGGAGGAGGTTCCCCCTTGCCAATCCTAAACAGTGCTTGCATCTGTCACCCACATCAGAAATTAATACTATCCAATTTGTTTTACATGAAACTTAAACATATCAAGACGCATGCAATGGATCATTTAGGAATTAAAAAGCAACTTTATGAAAAGGTTTGACACATCAATGCTCATTCTGTAGAAGACTTCGCTATCCCTAATTCTCTTGCTAACTTTCCCTTTATATTTCATTTGCTAATTTCTAGCAAGCTCTAGAAATAGCATTATCAATTCAGCACTCTTTATCTAGCTTAACATCCTTCTCACTAATTGTTTCTTTTGACCCTTTACCTGGAGGCATAAAGGGTAGATTCTTACCTCCAATCAACATCAAGTCATGCACATATGGGCACATATAACTTGTTCATATGCCAAATATTAGGCAAGGTTACAGCGTTCTCATCTTACAATTCAATCAGGTGAAACTTGATATGATTTAGGCTTTTGAGATAAACAATTTGACTCATAACTGTTTTTTAACTTGGATATGCAGGGTAAGACTTGGCAACTAAGAAAACAAGCCAACAAGTTGCCATCTCACTTCAATCATAAAAATGTCAAAATGTCTATCTTTGATCTCAAAATAAATATAAGAGGGTGGATAAAAACAATGATACTTGAAATAAGCACTTCAGGGAAAATAAAATACATACGCCTTCCAAGTGAGAATATGGGGGTTGACCAGTCAACATCTCCAACACGGTACATCCAAGGCTCCATATATCAGCTGCAAGTCCATAGCCACGATTCTTTAAATTAACAACCTACAATTGCATAATGAAATTGTCAAGTACATTGCCAAGAGCAGCTCATAAAAAATGCACACCTCCAAGCATATATAAGACATTGAAAATTTGATATTGCTATCATATACTGCTAGAAAATAAAAATTAAGCAACATTTCCGTTGTTTTCTCTGATTAGAGGAATGAATAATTCAGCTTTTCAATGTTTTCCCCCACATAGGTGGAACTATTTAACAAAGATGGGTTGTTGAAAACATCAATGCATTGTGGTCCTGCTTATGTTAGGTCAAAATCAGGATAGTGCATATCCTTTATTTGACAGTGAAAAGAAAACTAAAATTTAAATATATAAATATAAAAGGGATGCAAATGCAACCTTTTTTTTTCCTTGAAATATCAAAACACTTCCAAACATATAAGAAATACATAATAGAAGCTCCAAAAGCTATCAATTGGAAAGAGAAAAGAAAACAAAGGAAATGCCAAAAGCATGAGAAAATCTAGCTCGTAGACAAAGACCATCATCAACATCCATATTAGAACAATAATGAAAGAAAGCAAACCTCTGGGGCCATCCAATATGCAGTCCCTTTGCAAGATTTAACATCATTGAATTTAGTTGCCTACAAAAAGCAATCCAAATACAATAAATAAAAATATCCAAATACAAGAAAGGATTTAACCATAATTTATACTTTAGTACACTATCTGGAGAGAGATTCAGTGAAATAATGCACCTTTGCCAATCCAAAATCTGCAAGCTTTACAGATCCATTTGCATCCACCAATATATTGGCACATTTGATATCCCTTGAAAGTGAAAAATTAAAATGACAATTAGAAAACAGCAAATCAAAAAGCGACAATAAAAATGAGTTTTCAACAACCCTTTCCAACTTCTGACAGACAAATATCATCAGCAGTTTACAAACAAAAGCAACAAAATTTCAGACCAAAATTGATTGTACAAGAACAAGAAATGAGATTACATTGTTAAATTTCTCCTATAATATGAATTTTTCTTTCGTTTCAACTTTTCCTGTACATCTCAACAAGGAAAAATGTAAACTCCAGCTCTTAGCTGGTCATGCATCCACTTGGCTCAACAATCCATTCCACGCCACTTTAAATAATCCTCCTAGTCTATTTAGTGTTTCATTAATGGACTAGAGATGATGGCGCTAGAGGTTGTTAAAAGTGCATGGCTAACTTAAAGTGCAAACCATCTCACAGAGCCTGTGCAAGGGTAGCTTAACTGAAGTGCAATGCATGTCTCTATCACACAGAGCATAACTATTTCTGAATGAAGGATTCATATTTCATAGCATAATGAAGAAACAGTCAAACCCAGGATAGCTAACTTAAGAACACAACAGTGGTATTAATACTGAACAGACTATTAAATGAATATTAATTAAGGCTTACAACTTGCTAAATAATGCAAATAGCAATAAAAAACAAAAACATGCTTATTGGGGCATGAAAACCCACAAGAAAATGCAGAAGTTATGCTATCATGCAATGTTTCCTTGAGTTTCACCTGAAGAGCATAACACATTTTGCTTTTGGTATTTTGAGATTTAATAGCAACAACATGCATTGTTAATAGACCGCTAGCTTTAGTAAAGGATTGTAAAAGTTTTAGCTTTTTTCTTCCGCATATTTGGCCAATATCAATAATGAACAATTTTATTGATGTTATGCCATCTGGAATATGCAACATAGACATGCAGGCCTCACGTGAGAACAATAGAAAGCAACAGAAAGATCAGAGTCAGTTCATAAACGCCAAGATGAATTCCTCTTTAACATTTAGCGAAGAAGAAAATTATAATGCAGAAAGCATTTCCCAAGCAGAACAACAAAAGAATGTAGAAGCTTAGATCCAAAGAACTAAGTAATAAGATTATCTGTATTACCTATGAACCACATTCTGGTCATGGAGATATTTTAAACCACTCAAAATTTGTCTTGTGTATGCAGAGACTTGGGAATCCCTCAAACGGTACTTCTGATAAAGCTTTGCAAGTGAACCCTTTGTTGCTAGCTCAAGGAAGATGTAAAGCTTAGCTTCATCCTGCAAATTAACAATTTAGGATAGACTATGTAAAAACCATTTAAAACATATTTCCAAGATAGCAATAAAACAAGAATGACAGATGAAAAGATAATTTACAAATTCATAAACACTCCCACCTTGAACAATATAAAATAAATAGGAATGACATTCCTATTTATCAAGTAGATGATTCATGAACAATTTGGGAACCAGATATATGGTGTATGAGAATAACTAGATACTCTTGAAAAATAACATAGACCCAAAAATGGTGCATGAGAAAATAATTACTTGCTTCAATATAATTTTGGAATCATAATAAGAACTTCAACTTTCAAGCACTGCATAATTAAAAAAAAAAAAAAAAAATTCCCATTCTAGCTTATGCCACAGATAAGAAATGCAAGATAAGTACAGTATGTGCTCTCATTTCATGAATATTACTATTACATTGCAGAAACAAAATAACGGCCAACTCAAATATTATAAACATACCTTGTCTGTTCCAAGATATTGAACTATATTCTCGTGTTCAAACTCTCTTAATAGAGAAATCTCCTGGAACAATAAAAATGGTATTAGAAATAGGCATATCATGATGCAGGCATTTTTGCCAATCCAATAGCCTGTAAGAGGGATAATTTTTTGAACACTGATCTTCCCACCTGCTCAAGTTGTAAAATGCTTTGCTTCCCTTGGCTTCCTTGATCCAGCAAAGAAACCTCCTTTACAGCAAAAAAGAATCCATCGCTGTAGCAAACCAAAGAGAAATATGAGATATATCAGAAAAGTGAAATAAGTTGATGATAGCTAACTACAATTTGTGTTAGGGAAGGGGAGACTAAACACTATCTATTGTCAAGTAGCATATGCACTTATAACTACACTATGCCTAGGTGTGCATTAATAATCTTTTGTTGATCACCTCTCCCTTTAGCTTTTTTTTACTTTGCAAAAGTGACCAAAAACAGCAGACATTAAAAACAGCTCTCATTTTTTGCTTAGAGAATGCCTTATCACTGCATCAGGAAGTAGAAAAAATGAACAAAACAGGGGTTTCTTGGCTAAAGAAGCAAAAAGAACACTAAACAAAGAGCAGGCTAAGCAGCAGCACAAAAAAAAAGGGAGTTTGCGAGAGAACTAGGCCTTTTGAAAAGACCATTTTTACTATTTTTTTTTTCCCCTTCTGACATTGCAATAATGATCTTCAGGTGACCAAGAGACCTTCAATAACACAACTTTCACCCATATTAATTTTCTGATTTCCAGAAGAACATATCAAATTAGCAATGGCCATCGGAACATAGAAAACAGTCTCCAAAGTGCAGTCATCAGAGAGCTCGATTAACAGCCATCAATAAACTAATAAACTTAGTCTAGTTAACACTGTCTAGAGGTTGTTCTAAGTCAATTTGAGCTTTCTGACAACAAAGTTTACAGAGACTTTGTAATGACTACAGCAAATTATTTTTCCAGCAGCAAGGACCATATGCCGCATCCCCATTACCACCCACTTAGGTATAAATCCTTCACCTGCATCATGGTGCTCGGACAATCCGTTTCTTATATCTTTCAGATATGATTTAATTACTCAAATCTTAACTAAAATTATTAGAATATGCAGTCTAGGATATTCATTGCTTTCTACATTATGCAAATTAATGTAACCATAGTTCAAAAGCTAGTGCCTATTTCTCTTAATAAAAAGAAGGGACAAAAGCCCTAGCTCTGCTGTGTTATAGCTTGAATGTCCTACTAATTAATAATTAAATTTCAAGATATAGTTGCAAGCAGCAAGGCCATGAAATGCAGAATAAACCAAAATAAATTCATCCCCCAAATAACTTTACAAATTGCAGTTAGGCTTTAAAAAAATCATTTCCAATGAACACTACGATGAACCCATGTCGTAACATAATGACAGCATAAGGCATAAGGCATAAGGACAGTATATATAAAATATAAGTCAGAAAAGATTACTTACTCTGTGAACCCTTCATACACTGTTCCAAAAGATCCACTCCCCAATAGCTCACCCTTTTGCCAGGAATATATATTTCTTTTGAATTTCCCATTCGGAGAAATACAATGCACCGGCTCCATAATATTGACAGCGACAATTGTATTATCTTCATTATCATCCCCGCAGTTGCTACCACCGTCATCATTTGACAGAGACAAGCAAGGTTCATTGAGAAATCTATTCTCTGCTGCGCTCGCCTCATTCATTTGTGCTCTCCCTTCATATGCATCACTATCCTCCTCCACCTCGTTCTCGTCAATCACTCTATTACTTTCATTGGAAGAGCTTATACCCCTAGCTTTAATCAAAGAATCCGAATCTTCATCATCTTGAGGAGCAAAAGATTTCAATATATCCCAAGTAGAACTCACATTATCAACCACCGGCGGCAGTAACCTCGCCGGTGGCGGCGCTAAAACCGGCGGTCTCTCACCTTTAATCCCTCCACCACTTTCAAGGCCTCTAACAGACCTCACACTAACTCCTCGTCGCTCAAATCCAGCTCCCTTTACGAACTCAGCTAAATTCGACTCGTTCTTCAAATTAGAAAACTCGCCTTTTCTTTTACTAAAATCACTGGAACCATTTCCACTTAGCTGTAAAGAAACCGGATGATCTTTATCACAATGGAAACAATTATTCAACTTAGAACCCAAATTTTCTCGCTCAAAACCAGCATTAGCTTTACTAAGCATAAATTTAGTCTCAAATTGAGCCGATAAACCGTCGGGCAAAGCCGAATTATGCAAACGCAAGCCACTATCGAAGGAAGAACGACGAGCTTTTTGAGCTTCCCAAACTGCTGTAGGAATAGCAAAATCTTCAGGACCAGAAAAACCCAAAGTCTGGCAAATAAGGTCGAATTCACCATCGATTCCTTTTATCCGAAAGCTAGTCTTAGGATCTAAATTGAGGTAACGAGTTCCGTGAGTAGAGTCATCCATAGAGAAGGAATTAGACGAAGAAGAAGAAGAAGAATAAGAAGAATACGACGCGTCGTAGTCGATGTTCTTGACGGCGTTCCGGCGATCGAGTTTCGGTTTTAAACTTTTGTGCTTTGCGTCCATTACGGCAGCGTTTTCCGATACCACTTGTCTCATAAACTGGTAAGAAGTTGAAAGAGCAGGAGGGAAGAGAAGTAGAAAAGAAATAGAAAAACTCCACGCGGATATTGCAAATGGAAATGCTTTTGAAGAAGGAAAGAGAAGCAGTCAAATTCAAAATTGTCTGATTATTACTAATAATAATATTCAAATATCTGGTATATTCAATGGGGATCGTCTAAAATTTAAACGCGGTGAATCACAATACGTATATATATACAGGGCCGGAGGGAGGGGGACTGGGAGCCCGGGCCCCAGAACTCTATATTTTTTTTTTTTTTACTTTATAATTCAGTACAAAAAAAATTCTTCATTTTGATTTTTCTAATTTTTGAAAATTTTATTTTGATGTCTATAGGTTCTAAAGTCTAGCTCCGCCCACGTGTATACAGGAAAATCATAAAGTCTAAGTTGTTTGATGATCTGGAGTGAATAGCTAACTTAATCATTAATTAGAATAATCAATTTCAGTTATGCATATCATATTTACATCGTATTACTTACTTAGTCATTGTATTCACTTTAATTCATTATTATTTATATTTTTCATTTTTTTTGAAAGCAAATAAGAGCATATATTTATATTAATTCTTAGAAATAAGAGTTGCAATACAATGGGGAGTCAAGTCCCATAGACGGAAACAAGGATGTAAACATGCCACACGAGCAAGAGCATGTGCAGGCTTGTTACCTTGCCTCCTAACCCAAACCAATTCACTAAATGGTTCATTTTTTTTGAAAAGCAAATAAGAGCATATACTTATATTAATTCTTAGAAATAAGAAGTTGGCCAATACAATGGGGAGTCAGTCCCATAGACGGAAACAAAGATGTTAAACATGCGACTCGAGCAAGAGCATGTGCAGGCTTGTTACCGCTTTTGCTTCCTAACAAACAATTCACCTAAATGGTATTTTGAGTACGGCGCAATTGTTATCGTCTGCTAGCACTGGTGCCGTCGAATAATATCAAACCTGCGTAGTTACAGCTTGAAACATGGTGCAAAACAATCTGTTTCCACTAGACTCTAATAATCTCGTGAGCAACAAGATAACACCTCCCTAAGGTCGAGCTTCAAGGCCGATGTGGGTTTTTCAATACTCCCGGTAAAATGACCGTGCAACCACCAAGAAACTGTTCCCAGCTTCATTCGGACCAAGGCCAGCATACGATAACGACCGTCAGTCCATAATGGACAGCTGCATCACGTTCATTTGACAAATGCCTAGTCCGGAGGAGGAGCTCATGTCGGGCATACTGAAGGACGATACAGAGGGATGCTTAGTTAATCTGCGCGTTCTGCATTCTTCTCCCGGAGAAATGTCTGGTAGCAGCCGGACATGTTGTAAGGGCAGAATATTAGTTTGTTGCCATATTCGCCGATTTCTATCAAACCAGAGAAAGTAGCCAAGACACCGAATACAAGCTTGGTCGTTCTCCGTCTGCGGCCGCAATAAACCCCAGTAAGTATCATTAAACCTAGTGGTTGATGCAGTCCAACGGAAGACCCTGTTAACGTCCAAACAGTTCGAGGCTTTCTCAAGTGGATAGGCACGTGCATTGTTGTCTCGATTCAACCCGCAAAAAGGGTCATGGTCATCCTCTGTAATCCGAAATAGTATAGATTTCGTTGGTAGAATATTTCGGCACGCTCGCCACAGCCAGTGCTTAACCTTCGGTGGGGAATCTAATTGCCATAATTTAGCCCAAATTGGCGAAGTTGCAGTTGCTTCAGGTTCCACAAAATTAGGCAGGACAAGCTTGTAGCCTGATTTAACAAGATATTCCCCTGAAGTAGAGAAGTTCCATATTAGTGTATCTGCCTGGGTAGCCCGAGTAAACGGGATAGATAGAACCTGTGACACCTCCTCTAGAAGGAACAGTCTGGCAATTAAATCCTCATTCCAACCATTAAGAGTTAAAACAGCAACAAATGAGGAAAAACATGTTCAATGCTTGGACCACTCTCCACTCACTCACTGACCCAACTGGCAAATTTTTATGGATTCCAAACTTTAGTCTCATATTACTTTATCTGGAGCTTGCCTTTTTTTTGTATAGTCCACTGTCCACCAAAATAAAGCCCACCTGTCCAATCTTTCAAAATAGACTAATTTAATGGGCCTTGACCTTATTCCATTTGAGGCCCTATTAGAAGCCCAATTTTAGTGCTTCCCAAACACAAACGACGCCGCCTGATTACTACCTGCATCTTCCCACGCACTTCTGCTTGCGGCGGCATCATCACTTCACCCGGCCAGGAAGCTCGAAGAAAACCCCGTAATCCTCCGAAAATCCCAAAATGAGCTTAGTAAGAAACTCAATCAGATCCAACTTCAATGTCAGCGCTTTTAAGCCAAACCATGCAATTTCTTTCTGCCTCCGCCATTCGTCCAAGCATTTATCCACTGAAGCGGAGCAACCACCACTTCCACAGGATTCATCAGAACATCCTTTTCTCCGAACTACCGGCGCTGGTACTCTCACTTGCATTTTATTTTTCTTTTGAAATGCGATTCTATTTATGCTTTTCCCTTGTTTGTAATCTTTCAGATGTTTAGTTTCGTTTATTATGATTATTATGAGACAACAGATTTTTTTTAATTGGGAATTGAACTGTTTCTATTTATACTATTATTATACTGAAATTAATTTCCCCAATTCAATGGTTAGCCTTCCTTTTTATGACATAGTAATAACACGCAAGCACTCCCTGTATTTTTGTGTGGCTTAGGTACGGTTTATGCCAAGTTGTTTGGCATCACAAAAAACACATTGAAGACTGACATTATCAATATGCTTGATGGGAGTAATTTGACCCCTGATGATATTAAAGTCAGCTACAACCGCGACTTTATGCCTGTTGGAATGTAATTTTCTTCCTCCTCTTTTCTTTGCATTGGAATATCAAAGCTTTCTTACTTTGCACTTGATATGTCCATGTTTCTTTGTACGGAAGTGAAACAAGTAGAAACTCTGTAATTAAACAACCTGTTCGTAAGTTGCTTGCTTGTAACATCGAATGTGCCGTTTGTTTATGTTCTGTTTGGGAATAGGTTTAGTTCAGTTATCATTTCTGCTCTATTATCATTTCTGTCGCTGCTAATACGGTTACTTTTGTTGAGAAACTTCAAGGTTCGGTATTGAGCTGTTAGTTGTTTTGCCAGGATGCTACAATTCCCTTCTTATTCTGCATTTGATAATGCATATAAGGCGATGAGCTTACCTAATATCAATGCTTGAGGGCTGCTGTTTGTTCTTGACTCCTCCCCCACGGCGTTTCATTAGAATCGTTAAATTGTTTTCCAAAGGCAAGAAATTACACTTGTCTGTAATTAGGCCTCCGAGGTACAAAAGCAGACCTGAAGATGGGGAGACAGATTTATTCTGCAGGACAATGCCTTTCATCCGATTAGCTAAAAACCTTTGCCAGCAATCTTGTACAAGACATTACATAAGGAAAGTTGGCCGCAGCTCTTTGTCACAAATTCAAAGGTTTTAATCAGTTTTAGGAATTAGCACTATGGTGGGTCTCATTCAACGCAGATTAGGGAAAAGAGCCGTTTGCAATCACGCCAGCCGGTTTACAGCTAGTAAATAACATATGAACCCACAACTGACAAAAAATTTCTGAAAGAAAACACGGATTGAACCCATCAGGGGCCAGGAACTTTTGTCCGGGGTGCCAATTTGAAATACTCCGCGCCGATCCAAAACTTCCTCAACAGGAAAGGGGCCACAACTGAAGATTATCATTATCAGTTTCAGTGAACCCGAGAAAATGTAACATGCTCAAGAACAGGACTACACTGGATGGTGGGTGGCCGTAAATAGTGTAGTAAAGTAGTGCTAGGGCACAGTATGCATATCCCTCGGTTTCTTCCTTCGCAGTTCACCTCTCGAGTCTCGGAGTACCTGGAAGATAGTTGTTAATTTTTTACGGATGGAAAGCCAGAGGATGGAAGTACTCTTGGTATTATTTAATCCGCGATGAGTCAAGCCAGATATATTTTTGATCGCTGTTTCCAGTACTTTTGCTCCTTCTTTTTAAGAAGCCAAATCACCAAGCTTGCTTTTTAGTAGTTATGAAAAGTACTCAATCTGAGTTTAGTCATTCTAGTTGGTGGGATTCGAGTTAAGCCATTAAGTTGGGTTTTAAGCATTTTAATATCTTTTACAGGAACCTATCTTGATGCGTACGTGCACGTCCCAAATTCCGCAACCCAGCTCTTGCAAGCTTGGAGTTTTTTACCACAATCATCATCACCGTGGCTCCTAGGTCAGTTATGAATAAACAGTCTCGTCAAGGTTAGGCTCCCATCCATGCATTATTCAAACCTGAAGCTAATTTTTCTTAGTCCTTAGGGCAGTGCCCAATAAAAGCAATAATGGCAGACATGTCCGATGTGCCACTGAATGTCAAGTTTTGTTGAACCCGACGCATTTGGGAAAAAAACAAGACCCATGTATCTGAAGCCACCATAACGGTCGCAATCTTTCCTCCAATTTTGTTTACGTCCCCTAGCCAGAACCCGTCGCATGTAAACCGGATACCATCTAATCATAGACAGATCGGAACCTCGTCCGAACACACCTCCAGCGCTTCCTCGAAATCCTCAAAGATTTACGTAGCTCATAGAGGCGTGGCCCCCTTATCTTCTGCATCATCCGAGCAAGTAAGATATTAAAGTGACCCATAAGAAGCCAAGGGGGAAGGGTTGCTGTTGGTTAGCCCTAGAAGTAAGGGAGGGTCCGCAAGTGTCCCTGGGCTTCCTATGATGGTTTCAGGGAACTCCATATACCACATAGGTTCTATTACGCCAAAGTATGTGGCTCCATAAGTTATTTGCATATCAATGTGATTTGGGAGTAAGAATAAAAATCAAACAATTCAAATTAAATTATTCCAGAAGACAGCCTACCACCACCTTCGACCAAGGACAATCAACTGAAAAATGAAGAGGAAAAAACCACACTGCAAAACTTAATTTTTTACACATAAAGAGGGAAGCTACTTTTGTCTCATAGAGGAAGCAGAAATGGGCTTATTTGCAACGAAACCAAGAAATCCTTTAGAGCAACTCACTGCCCGAGGGTTGCCCATCCCTGGAGTTCCAAACATAGGAAGTCATGGCTCTGCCGGGCGGCCCTGAGTACTACGGGCTCGCCGCTTTAAAACATGTGTATCTTATAACTCAAATAAAAATATAAAAATGATCATATATCTGTGAGAAGCGCGGAAGATTCGTCAAATATATATGAATAAAATTCACTGTGTATTATTATATGTATTATTATGTGTTAAATGAGACGCCGTTCTAGAAAAGTTTGACACTCTCTAATATTTTAGTAATCTACTCTAACTTTTTTTTTCTTTTTTTTTTTGAATAAAATTAATAGATTTAAAACCTTAAGTGTCTCTCTCGTTAGAATTTGTCCTCTTGTAAATGTTCACTTTAAATGATAGAGCCTTTTTTTTTTTTTTTTTAGAAAAGAGACTTTTTGTTATTATTTGGCGGTTCTTTTCCATAAAAACAGTAAAAGTGACAAGTGGAAGCCCTAGCCGTCTCTCTAGCTCCTTTTTATTTTTTTTTTCTCTAAATTTAAGAGGAAGCTACTTTTGTCTCCATAAGGAAGCAGAACATGGGCTTATTTGCACGAACAAGATCCTTTAGAGCACTCACTGCCCGAGGGTTGCCCATCCCTCGGCAGTTCCAACATAGGAACGTCATGGCTCTCGGCGGCCCTGAGTACTAGGGCTCGCCGCTTTAACATGTGTATCTTATAACTCAAATAAAAATATAAATATCATATATCTGTGAGAAGCGCGGAAGATCGTCTAATATATATGAATAAAATTCACTGTGTATTATTATATTGTATTATTATGTGTTAATGAGACGCGTTCTAGAAAAGTTTGACTCTCTAATATTTTAGTATCTACTCCTAACTTTTTTTTTCTTTTTTTTTGATAAAATTATAGATAAACCTAAGTGTCTCTCTCGTTTAAATTTGTCTCTTTAATTTCACTTTAAATGATAGACTTTTTTTTTTTTTTTTGAAAAAGAGACTTTTGTTATTATTTGCGGTTCTTTCCATCAAAAACAGTAAAGTGACAAGTGAACCCTAGCCGTCTCTCTAGCTCTTTTTTTTTTTTTTTCTAAATTTTGTTTGGCAGTGATTTCTTTTCATTTTTTTTGTTATTTTTCTTTTTTTATTTTTTTAAATAATTTTCAAATTTATAATCGTTTCAAACGAAATTTAAATTTAATTTATCAAATCTGTAATAGTTGATAGACATTAAGTGTTTTGACATCCTATTAGTGGGGCTATTAACTTGTACCCTCTATTAAAGAGTTTTTATGTGAATCTTCTATTTTTCGAGCAGTACGAAAAACAAGATGAATTACCAATTGAGTCTAGTGATTTTTTTCTCAATTAAAGTTTGTTATATTAAACTCTTCTGTGTGTGTCAATTATAATAAGTTTCCAAAAAAATAATATTTGTGGAGACAATATTATGATTTTTTTTTGTCGTCTTATTTAAAAATGAATCAGTTTTTATACAGAATATTAACTTTTTTTTGTCAAAATCAAGAACATCTTCAAACATAAATTTTTTATTTTCTATGTTTGTATTTTTTATTCTTATAAAAATACTATAATGTACTCAATTTATATAGATTATTAATGAATTATTAAATTTTTAAGAAATAAAAAATATTTATCTCTCATCTTTACTCGTTGCTTTCTTCAAACAATTCCTGATTTACGAAAGCCAATGTCAACAAGATCAAATCCAAAGCTAAATGAGTTGCTAAATGAAGATCTATAACCAACAAACTTCAGTTTTGGCAATATAAAATTATTGAGTTTTTTTTTTATTTTCTAGTAATTTTATTATATCTCTTATATTTCAAAATTCACTTTTAAAACTATTTCTTTCATATGAGTTTTTTTTTTTTTTCTCTCCTTTTGTTACCAGAATTGATCTGTTTCTCGAAAGATAGATAACTCTCCATAAGATCAAATCCGGAGCTAAATAAGTTTTCGTCTCAATTACATTTATAATCTGATGTAATAAATTTCGAGTAAAAATATTGTGTAGAAGATTTAATCGTATATATTTATATTTCTTATAATATAATTATTTTATAAGAAAATTTCTTACTATCTCTTTATGAGGAGGAGGTAAAAATTAATCACTTCATCGTGGTTGTTTTAAAAATTAATCACTTCAACGAATATGTAATAGTAATTTTTTATATTATATATATATTTAAGGAAAATTATATTATATGTTGATAATGAATTGCTTTAAAAAAAAAAATCAATTTGAAAACGAGAATCAATTGGCCCATGTATCTTTGGAAACAGAAACCTGACCCACGGCCCAATTTCTAACGACCGATTAGTACGGTTTTGCGTCTTCGTGGCGGTTGTGCGCGCGCGTGTCCATTAAGATTTTCTTTTTTTTAAAGCAAAATAAAGGCCAAAAAATATATATAGAAGCAACAGTTTTTATTAGAAACAAAAAAAACATTTTGTTACACAACACACACAAGACACTTCCTCTCTAATCCCTTCCTCTTCTTCTTCTTCTTCTTCTTGGCCCAATCACGTAGCTTTCGCTTCTCCCTCTCTCGAAGTTTTCTCGTACAGTTCAGGCGCAGAGCCTCCTCTTTCTCTATATAGAAAACTTGCGTTTTTGGTTTCATCTCTCTCTACTTCTGCGGTTTGTTTTTCCGGCTTATTGATTCGGTGAATCGCCACTGTATGGGCGTTGATGGCTCCATGCGTTAATATCGGTACAAATTGAGGATCTCTTCTTGTTAATTAGTCTGTTCTAGTCTAATTCAACTGTTGAGGTTTAGTTGACTCCAAATTCTTTTGATATAATAGACTTGTTCTTAGTTGGAACCTCAGTTTTTTCTTTCTGTAGTTGTTTTGTTTTTTTGTATACAACTTTTTAGGGTTTGGTTTTCTGGGTTGGGTAGGGATTTTCCATGTTTACCTCGTTTTACTCGTCTTTATTCACGGGGTAGTCTTGTAATTTCATGGGACTGGGGCGGATTGTCTTGTTGGTATAGAGATGGGGCCTTCGTAATCGTAGCATAAGAAGCTCTTTTATCTCTTTAGGAAAACTGAAAAGAAGTTATAACTGCTTTCTATCAGAAGTAATTTTAAATAGAAATTGATTTTGTGGTGATAAGTTACATTTGAATTTATTGATTAATTGTTTGATTGGTGAAATTGTTTTTGAGTCAAAAGTTTGGATGACTTAAAGTACATAGTGCACAAAGGGAAACATACACAACTCTAATTGCAGTGTATATAGCAGTTTTGAAGAATTGGGTTTGGAAATTTTTGTTAATGGAAATAATAAAGTGATTATAGAAGTTCAGTGAGACAAAATTGAAGGTATATTGGTTTGACGATATTTTGGTTCTACATTTGTGGTTGGATACTTCACTTAAGACTGCTTTGAAGTGAGGATTTGGTGACGAAAGTGAATGGAAGTGATATTCAGTTGGTCATTTGATCCTTATTGTGGGTGGATTGAGTAGCTTAACACGATCAAGAAATTGGTTTTTTTTATTTTTTTTATATGATCATGTTTAGATACTGTTATGGATAGAAGTGAGCCTGCACTAGTACCAGAATGGTTGAAAAGCGGTGGAAATGTTCCTAACGGTGGTAACCCTAGTCATTTTTCTGCATCAGCATCACTGCCCTTTGGTAATCTTGTTTATTTGAGATTTGTGCTTTTTTCTTTTTTCTCGTTTCTAATATTTGATTGTAAAAAAAAACATGACTATAAATGAAGAATGGAAATTTTAAAATCCTAAACTCTTAAACTCTTATTTTAATCTGATTTGTATCTTTTCTGTCTGCAAGCATCTTTTAGGGATAGTGAGTTACTTATTAACACAATCTATTACAGGAAGCTTACCTAGGTCTCATATTGGAGGAATAGTTGAACAGATGCAATGGCCAATGCCAGTGACCTATTGGAATAATTGTAGGGCTTTATTTTTATAGCAATTTCATTAAGGCATAAACCCCTTATTACTGCAGGCTAAATATTCTTATACGTTTATTTGTCTTGGGTTTTTAGTTGAAATAATCTCTCTCTGAAGTGCTTCCAAAAATGCTAATCAATATTCAAAACTCTGATTGAACTGTTCCGAGTGATTGTAACTACTCTTATTAAGGAATGAGGTCTTTTCCCCTTTGAACTCTTTTACCTATTTTTTACCATTTTTTTGGCTCCTGAATACTTGAAAAATTTCCATTATTTATTTTTCCATTTCCATTTATTGCATATTCTAAGCAAATCAAATAAAGAAGCATGGGATTTTGGTTCAGAAAAGTATGCTTACTATATTCTGTTTCCTGTAGATTATCATCCTGTATCAAAGCACTCGCAGAATAAGTCATCTCTGAGTGGCATTGATCATGATACACGGCGTTTATCAATTTTGGAAAGAACGACATCTGCCTATTTTCGTCAGGGTTCTAGTAGCAATGGTTCTGTTCATTTGCGATCTACGAGTAGTTTAGGCAGAAGTCATCGTGATAGGGATTGGGAAGATGTAAGTGGTTACTGTGATAAGGAAAAATTGGTTTCAGATGACAATAGACACCATGAGCATTTGGATCCTTCAGGCAACATTTTCCCAAGTAAACTTGACAAAGATAAGTTACGCCTCTCACAGTCAATAATAACAGGGAAACAAGATGATACCTGGTCTAAGAAAGTAGCTGGTGACTTGATTAACCCCCAAAAAAATAAACACAGCAATAGCAATGGCAGTGGCATACTTGCTAGGGTTGGTGTTGGTGCTGTAAATGATACTGCATTTGAACAGGACTTCCCATCACTAGGAGCTGAAGAAAGACAAGTTGGTATAGGAAGGGTACCTTCTCCTGGCTTAAGTACAGCAATTCAAACTGGCACATCGGCTATTGGTGGTAGTGAGAACTGGAAGTCAGCACTAGCAGAGGTGCCAGTGGTTATGGGAAACAGCAATTTGGGTCTTGTATCAGCCCAGCAAGCTGTTCCTGCAACCACAGCTACTGTGGTTCCAAATGTTACTATGGGACTGAAGATGGCTGAAGCATTAGCTCAGGGCCCTCCTCGTGCTCGTACACCACCACAGGTAAGTTCATCATTATCCTGAATGTATAGGAGTTTATCAGGATGAATTTAAATGCTTATAGTTTGAAATGCATGTTTACTTGCAATTGTAGTCTACTGCCGGGATACAAAGGTCTGAAGAGCTGGCTATACGGCAGTCCAAATTGATTCCTATGACTCCTTCCACACCTAAAACACTGGTAAGAGCCTTGCTGTTCGTCTTTGTTGGTTTTATTTGCTTATGTTCATGGCATTCACATTTCCTGTTTGACTTTGTATTTAGCTCATTTTGGTAATGTTAGTGATTGATGGGCCTTTATAGATGATTTGTCAGCTTCAGCCTTTAAATGAACTTTGTGTTGTCTATATAGTTTGGATTATGCAGCAAAGAGAAACAATTTGATTATGGAATATTTCTGTTGCATCATCACATCTTAAATTCTGGTTGTTTCTTTTTGTTGGAATCAGTGGCTTGTATGAGCTACCTAAGAGGTTGATGACATGTTGATGTGCTTGAATATTCTACTTATCACTGCATTATTGCACGTAATGTGTTCATCAACTTGGTAAGGGTGAAGCGTGTGAAAGCTAAGATTGCCTATTCATGGATCTTGACAATTTTGTACATTCTTCAAGGGCATAAATGCTGATGCAAATAATTTTCAAAATGCTTGTGATGTCTGTGCTGATATCTTCACATGAGAGACATCAACACAAGTGAGCCTCAAGTCGTCTGTTTCTATGTGATGTACAAGTACAGTTTGATTGACAAGGTTTTATAATGATAATTTCTGATAGCGATAATTATTGACAAGGTTCATTATTTCTTTATTGAGAACAAGAAAGATATTTAATGTTTGTTTCTAGTTCGCTCTACTTGGAGTAACACCTTCTGATAGAATAGCGGCTTGTAAGTAGGCATATGGTATTTCAACAGCTGATCTTTGAACCTCTTATTATAGATTGAAATGTTGACCAATGTTATATTTATGCACTAGTGTGCTTTTCCATATTGATATAGGTACCTGCACACAATTTTTATATGTCCAGCTTTCTGAGTGCACAAGTTTCATATCTTCTATAAGTAGCTCTCTCTCGGACCCTTAGTTGGTCTCCCAAATTTCTTTCATAGTTTGAATTGAGAATCTACATGTTTCCTTCTTGTCTTCCTCTTTCAAGACATCGTATGTGGTTTCTTGTGTACTTAGTTGTGTTTCCGTTTGATTGAAAACTAATGATGGTTTCAAAGGCTAGCCAAGGTGAAACTGATAGTTTCCTTCATTGTTTGATCATCTTTGCTCTTTTGCCTCTTATGAGAAAATAATGTACAAATCTGGAGCTCAAAATTTGGTTGTTATCCTGTTGACCAGTCAAAATAGATTTGGATAATGTCATACCAATATGCAATTTATTATGATTGTAATGATTCATTTGGGATGGGAGGTCATCATTGGTTTCATGACTGATTCTCCAGATTTAAAATTGGTTATGCATCTATGAATTTAACTCTTGAACCCTCTAAATTTTATTAGTTACCTTTGGTCTCTCTCTCTCTCTCTCTCTGTTTTCTTATACATGTTTCAGGATCTTAGATTGATGAGCAAGAAATGTTCTAGATGTTGTGAACTGCACACATCCACACTTAATTATAAATAGGAAAGACAATTGCCCTAATGGATCTGATGTGCATACATGTAAACAATTAATGCCGTCTCTTTGTAGGTGGTCAGCCCTTCAGAGAAAACGAAATCCAAGATTGGCTCAGTCCAATTTGGCAATCATTCTCGTGGTGCTGCAAGATCTGATGCTGCAAAAGTATCCAATGAAAGCAGGCTTCAGGTCCTCAAACCATCACGAGAATTGAATGGCATCTCTTCAGCTGTGAAAGATATCTCAAATCCTAATGGAAGCAAGGGGCAGAATAATTCACTTGGAATCGCTCCATTGGCTATTGGATCTGTTCCCTTGAGGAGCTCAGGCAACAGTCCAAACCATGCCAGTGCTGAGTGCCATTCTTTTGCTTTCCGGCGGCCAACCATGGAGAAGAGACCAACATTGCAAGTTCAGAGCAGGAATGATTTTTTTAATCATCTAAAGAAGAAATCGTCTATACATTCTACTTCTGTGGCCTCAGAGTCCAGTCCTATTTTATCTTCATCCATCTCAGAGATGTCTGGGGAATCGGCCAAAGTTGTTACTGCTCCAGTTTCAGATCAAGGTGGAGATTCCTCTTCATCTGTGGCTAGCTTGTCCTGTGACGATAGTGGTAAAATGGTTTACAATGGAGATACTTGCTCTGGGCCTCTTCAGTTTGACAAAGGAGAGAAGGATTCATGTTCTGATGTGATTCCTAACCCAGACGAGGAAGAGGCTGCTTTCTTACGTTCACTTGGTTGGGATGAAAATGCTGGAGAAGATGAAGGCCTTACTGAGGAGGAGATCAGAGCTTTCTATGAGGAGGTATCCATATTTCTAGAATCTGTTTCTTTACTAACATATAATTGAATATATGCAGTTGCAAATACTCATTTGCTATTTACCATTTGCAGTACACGAAATTAAGGCCTTCATTGAAACTTCATGGAAACCGACCGGCAATGACACTTGACTCTCACAATAGTACTTGCAGTTTTGCTTCATCTGCACTTAGTTCATCTGATACAGATTCGGATTCTTGACTCCCCAGATGTCCCAACTGACTTGGAAGTTTGAATTGATTGCTGGTTGTGATTTCTTTTGTTCTCTTTGTTTGATAACAATTGGGTGTTAAAAGGGAGAAGGTAGGGAAATAGGATGATGCATTACAATATGGAATGAACTATTATTCGAGTAGGCTGAAGATAAATGATGTGGTCGCTCTGCGTTTTTTAGCTTAGATTTCCTTGAGGTGTAAAGGCTGAGAAGAGAAAGGTAAGGAATAGCGTTGTCTGCTGGAAAAATAGGGCATAAGAAATTTGGGTCTCTGTGGGGAATAATTCAACAATAGATTTGTTTTGTCAATTGAGAAAGAAAAGGAAGCAAGAAATTACTAGTTCTTATTGGTTTTCTCAGCTGTTTCAATTTTTATTTTATTTTTTTTTTGGATTTATATTTCATGGTTATATATGGAAAAATAGGCAATTATTACTAGATAAATGTGCCTTGCTCAAATGATTGTGATGATCAGCTCCATTACTTTAAATATTGAGCTCTTTTGAAGGGACTCATGAAATTAAGGTTATGATAGAATTTATTAATTTCATGTATTGTGATTTATTTGTTAACTTATCAACTCATCAAGACTCGAGTTGATCAGTTGAGTCAATCAAAGATGGCATAAACGACATCGTTGGAATAATTTACGACAATGAAAAGCCCATATGAGATATCCAAGCACAGTTTCCAATCAATTCAAGCCCAAAAGAAACGAGGCCCATTGATTCTAATCTAATTTAAAAATTCTTTTTTGTAAGAGCATTTAAATTCTTAAGTTAATGGCAAAAATTCCTAGGTTGGTGTTCAGTAGTACATCATTTTCATATCACACCAATTTATTCAAATCAGGACTAGCAAAGGAAATCTCTTTTTCTAATAAAATATGGATTTCAAATGCATTTATTTATGATGTAAAAATGAATTTACTTAAATATACATAAATAAATACGTATGAAGAAATTTGGATGGTGTTGAAAATAATCACCCAAAATTTCAAGGCAAAAAATTTTCTTTCCTTGACCATTTATATATAGCCATTAGCCACTCAAAATTCAAGAATGGGGACCATGATTTTTTCAAACTAGGTTTTGTTTTTTCATGGTTGAGGAAAGAAGATTACAGAAGGAGGAGATCACACTCACATGTCCATTTCTTTGGGCATGTGAAGTCCAAAGATACCCTTGGGTCAACTCCTTCGATTTTTCTTTACATTTTTTACCTTTTTTTTTTAACCGTCTCCAAAAGGAGATCGCTGTAGGAGATTGATTTGAAGAGTAGTTCTCAACTGAGGGTATTATTGTTATTTCACTAAGAAAAAAAAAATCATGTAAAATTATATAATTTTTTAAAATGATAATCAACCGTTGACTCGGGTGGTCTTGTATGCTAAGTGTAGCAGATATTTTCCGAAATGGTCTACTAAATTAATATAATGAGTTAAAATGATAATTTAATAAAAAATATATATATAAAAAGTGAGATTTGTAAATTAAAATTTAAAAATAGAGATCTCACTTTTAATAAATATTTTGTTTTTATTGAATTATTATTCGAACGCCATGTTGGATATCGTGATATCATAAATATTCAGGTTTTACAATTTTCTTTTAGAATTAAAAAAAAAAAAACTATAGTTAGAAATTAATCAAATATTTATAGTGTAGAAAGCAACACCCAAACAACAAAGCTTTGAGCATGCAGTGACGCCCAGATCCAAACAAACCCATTTACATTTTGAAAGAAAAACTAAAAATTGTTCCATTTTATTATTATTATTTGTAGGAGTCCATTTTATTTGTTGAGAAATATACAAAAATTGCAAAAGTCTTCAACTAGACATCGGTCTAAACATAGTATAAAAGGGTTGGGCAGGGCAGGGCAGGGCAGCAGGGCAGGGGGGCGGCAGCAGCAGCAGCAGCAGTCAGCTACCCATCAAAAGTTGAGAACTTGAGATAATGATGGTCTTAAATTCTTAATTAATATATTAATATTAAGCAAATTCTTCCATGACGTACATAATTTTATTTTATATATAAAAAGGATTCCCATGATATATAAAATATCTAGGTCAAATATTTTGAACATGCGTCTTGTAATTAAAAAAAAGAAAAAGAAATTAATTATATATTTACATATTTAATTGTTTGAAATTTGATAAGGCACTTAGGAATGAAGTATACAAAAACTAGTTGCTAACATGTGGTTATTTTCTAATCACAAAATAAGATATAGATATATATATAATATTATATATATTCTTTTCTTTTCTTTTCTTTTTCTTTTTTTTTTTTAAAGGTAACTTTAGAATGGCATATGGAAACTTCAAGGGAGCATCACTGCTTGGAATCTTTTTCTTACCTCATAAACATTTTGATTATTATTGTTTTTATTATTATTACTATCTCTTATTACAAGATTCTACATGTACCTATTATTAAATTATTAATTATGTCTCGGTGTACATTTTTTTTTTCTCGAATGAAGAAGAAATAGATGAATTCTATTTTTATTATCATCTGGAGAAAAAGATTTATTAGGTCATTGAATTATAAACTTTTTAAATGTAATCTGATTGTTTTTTTTTTTCGTATTCGAATAAATAATAGGGTCAATTGCTATTACCAATAATAATCACTGCAATTTGTCATTTTACACATTCTTTCTTGTATTTAACAGTATATTTTTAAATTATGAAATTTTTACAATTCAAAATATTTTGTGTTACTGCCAAATGATATTGGAAAAGTTATTATTTTGCAAATCAAACATTTTCTGATGGGAAATAAGTGGGAAGTACTATACAGATTTAAATCTCTTAACAATAAAAATATTCACTAATTTACTGAGAATTATAAAAGGAGAATATATTTTTTACGGATGAAGCAAATATTTGCTAGAAGTATTTTCTTTCTTAGTGGGTCAATCCGGTGCGAGCAGAATTTAGATTTAACCCAGTGAACTAAAGATACACTGCATTTTGAAATATAGAGTTTCCATAATTGAAATGATTTTACCTTAATATCATTTCAGTCTACACCTGAAAATACATGAAAATACTTTTATAGACCAGTTCCATACACTTTTATCCATTTTTTCTTAGTATATTGAGAAATATCATCGTTTAAAAAAAAATTTATTTTCTAGTACGGTCTATAGATGAGGCTATAAACCTGATCTATGTAAATAAATCCGAAAATACATATTAAAAAACCACACGTGTGAATCTATGGGGACACATGCATGGCATAAAAAAGATAGATCATTGCCGAAGATATGAGGGTAGGATTGAAGAGTGCCTCATTGCATGCACGAAACTTATGTAGAAAGTCAGGTACATAATTCTTATTTATTTTTTTTTTATTTTTCTTAATTTTATAAAATTATTATTATTATTATTATTATTTATAAATGTTTTATATATAGTCTGTCATTTTCTTTATTATATTGTTAGGTTTTATTTATAACGTGAGAAATGGCTGCGGCGTCGCTTCCTCCCAAGTCCACTCCTCCATTTATTTTTCTCTCCCTAATCCTCATGCATAATGCATCCAACAATATTTTTTATTAGATGCAAAAAGGAAAAGAAAAATAAAGAAACAATTAATGAGAGAAAATATATCATAATTTCAAAATTTCAAAGAACTTAATTAACAAAAAAAAAATTATATAAGGATCGAAGTTGGAAATATTTATGAAAATATGGAAACTGATTAAATTGAGAAATACAATAACGATTCTAGATTTCAAACTTTATATTTTATAGAAAAAATTCACCTGAGAATGCATTTCATTTCGATCGATATATAACTTAATAAATATACTCAATATTTATTAATAATAGTTAATTTGATTGTGAAATGAGAGATAATAGAACTTTTTTTCTCGTTATATTTAAATTCTAAAATAAAATTAATTAATAGTTTTGATTAATTAATTGAATCCAAGATTATAATATAAGAACACTAAATAATAAAATAAAAATTAAATAATGCATGTTATCTAGGGGAAAAATAAAATAGTTCTTCATCAGAAAAATGTGACAATTAAGTTCCTATATTCTTGCTAAAAAAGAAAGGTTTTAATCAATTAATATATATGCATGATCTTTCAATAATCTTTTGATTATGTTATTAATTTCTAAATTGGAGACTTGCTTTTTCTTCTTTGCTTTCAAAGTAATTAAGACTTGCTTTTTCTTTGTGTGCTACATTACAGCTAATGGGTACTAATGGTGATAATAATTTTTTTTAATATGATTATATCAAAACAAAGTGATGAAGAATTCAAAAATACATTCACACATATGTAAGTTATTAATTTTTATTATTATCTAAGAGGAAAAAAAAAATTCAAAGATAAATGTAATTTCGATAAATTACCATCCAATTTCAAATATCGTTCACTCTTCCTCACCAATTTATCTCATTAGCTCCTGCTTGATATAAATGGAGTGTCGTATGCAAAATTTTACTTGTTGTTTCTCAAGCTTTATTTTTTTTTTTCCTTTTACCCAAAAGAAAATATAATTAATTATGGATAAAGTTATTCAATTCAATATAATTTTTAACACACTAAGACATAGCTTATTGGTAAGTACATATACGACCTGACAATAGATCCAAATTCAAATCACCTCCCCCATTGGAAAAATATATTCAATATAATTTTTAGATCACAGATGTTCACAATTAATTAGATTGAGCGAAAATTTTCCATCCACAATTATAAAACACTCGTATCTGAGTATTTTCAATGAGAATGACTCGTTTAGACTGGATCTATATCCCATTCGTGAAAATATAAATTTTTATTCAAATAATGATAATTTTGATCATTGAAAAAAAAATAAAATATGAAAAAATTTAAATTTAAAAATTTTTATTTTCGTTAGTTTTATTTATAGATGAGCCAGGTGTATACAAGTATAATCCATTTTCTATTCTGATCAACCCTGTAAATTGCTATTTCAAGTTCACTGTGTGAGAGATGGGCACATTGACTTTGGTTTAATTTAGAAAGCCAATTAAGTTTAACATGGGAGATTATAATATGGAGTGTATGTTTTGAACATGGAGATTATAATACATATATATTCAATATAATTTTTAACACACTAAAGACATAAAGCTTATTTGGGTAAGTACATATACGACCTGACAATGATCCAAATTCAAATCACCTTCCCCCATTGGAAAAATATATTCAATATAATTTTTTAGATGCCAATGTTTCACAATTAATGTAGATTGAGCGACGAAAAATTTTCCATCCACAATTATAAACACTTCGTATCTTGAGTAATTTCAATGAGAAAATGACTCGTGTTAGAGACTGGAATCTATAATCCCAGTTCCGTGGAAATATAAATTCTTTTATTCAAATATGATAATTTTGAATCATTGAAAAAAATAAAATAATGGAAATTTTAAATTTAATAAAATTTTTGTTATTTTCGTTTAGTTTTATTTATAGATGAGCCAGGTGTATACAAGTATAATCCCCCTTTTCTAATTTCTGATAAGCCCTGTAAATTGCTATTTCAAGTTCACTGTGTGAGAGATGGGCCACATTGACTTTTGGTTTAATTAGAAAGCCATTAAGTTTTAAGCATGGGGAGATTAATAAATAATGGAGTGTATGTTTTTGAACATGCGGCACCCACTCACTCACCATATATATATATATAGTATACTATATATAATATATATGAATATATATACGTATTCGCTTGTCTGCATAGTAGGAAATTGAGGTCTTCGAGTTTGACAGATTTCAAGATCAGATACCAATGTATATTATCAATGTTTTATACGGATTTCGGTACGGGCTCAATATTCCCCCCTATATATTCTGTCTGCATATAGAAATTGAGGTCTTCGAGTTGACAATTTCAAGATCAGATCCCAATGTATAATTATCATGTTATAGGATTTCGTACGGGGCTCATATTCCAGGGATGAAGATGATGTCAGAACTTAATTTATTTTATCCTCAACTTTTTTTATTGTTATTACAACTTAATTTAATTAATATTTGTGCAAAATCACCAAAATGAATCTGGATTTTGATTGGCATATTTATAGCTATACATGTTCATCTAGGAAAGTCTTATACAAGAAAATTAAAATAATAATATAATTACATTAAAAATGTTTGAAAGAAAAATATAATTTTCATATTTGAACTCTTCAAATTTTCATAAATAAAATAAACATTGAACCACAAGATTAATAGCATGCCATGACTTCAGTGATTTTAAGAGGCCTAGCTACAGAATTATACACATGCAAGCTTGCTTTGCTAGGGCATTAACAGCCTGTTATTATACATATGTAGTGTATAATTTATCAAGTAGGGTATGTGATTCCAAGTCTCCTAAGCAACGGGGAACCAGAAAAAATAGTTAGAGGGGCGAATTTTTTTTTTTTCAACATTTAAGGAGAAGAGATATAAAAAAAAAAAATCATTATTTTATAAGTAAAGATAAAATTTTCTATATTTTATAAGGTAAATATAAAAAAAAATTAAAATTAGGGGCCACTGCCACCGCTAGCCATCCTTGGTTCCGCTGTTGCTGCTAAGGCTATTTTTTGGTTAATATCAAGTAAGATTTTGTGAATTTTTTTCTAGTCAATATATGTGTTTCTACGCTCGGATTGAGAGTGATATTCAGATAAACATTTTTAATAATAACGATTTCAGATTTTAGATCCTTTACATTATAAATAAATTCGCTTGGAGATACAGTCCATTTTCACTGATTCGATCTTTTGTTAGTTTTAGTGGCTGATTTTAGTTGTCCAAAGGGAAAATTAGTCTATATTATATAGTGCCTTCACCTATAAATTTGGTTTCCTTTTTCCTACGAAACAGAAAGGGGAAGAACTTCAAAGGTGTAACTTGTAGGGGTGCAATAGTCTTTCCAACAGAGAGAGACCTCAATTATTTAATATTGGGGATCCCTACTTGCCGAATTCACCAAAGTTTATTAAAACAATTAATTGATACTTGTAGTCTTTAATTAATTTAGGTTAATTAAGTACATAATTAAAGTCAAAGCTTAGATGCGTCCTAGTGTGTCTAATTATACTTCTTTGGGACGAGGGAATTGACTTTGGTGCCTCAAAAGCTGCATTTTACAGACACAGAGAAATTTAGAAAAGGTGAGTAAAGGAAAATAGAGAAGAAAAAACAGAAAGAAAGAGATAGTGCAATATCTTTTGTGTCTCTCAAATGGGTAGAGAAGAATTCAAGAAAATGGATATTGATCTTTCTTTGAAAATAGATACTGAAGATAAAGAACAAGAAAGAGAAGAAGAAGAAGAAGAAGAAGAAGAAGAAGAAGAAGCAAAGAAAGCTAAAGAAGTTCAGGAAATGCAAGAAAATAGTCGAGAAAAGAGACCAGATGTGCAAGAAATAAATGATAATGAAGCAACACCAACAATTACAGGAGGAGAGGTAGTAGATGATTCTTCTCTTGAATTATCTTTACAAGAAAACACCAAAACAGAAGAGGTATTTATGCATACTTATTAAAACCCTATTACTTTTATAGCTTCACCATCATCATCATCTCCTTTCTTGAACTATTTGAATTTTCTATATATATATATATATATATACATATAGTTGTTTTATGTGAGAGAACCATAACAACAAAGCTAACTGAGCTTTATCAATATATTTATGTATCAGTTATCTGCTCTGCAAATGGAGATGAATAGAATGAAAGAAGAAAACAAAGTTTTGAGGAAAGTAGTAGAACAAACCATGAAAGATTACTATGATCTTCAAATGAAATTTGCAGTTATCCAGCAAAATACCCAGAAGGTAATAATCTTAATTTTTTTTATGTGTTTCTTTTCCTTTCCATAAATCAAAGATCATTATGATATGAATCAGTATTTTAGTTTCTTTTAATTGTAGCTAGATATTTAATTATTTATTTGTTTCTTTTACATGAATTCATATAGGATCCTCCTATCTTTCTCCCACTTAGAGGTAATGAGAAAGCTTTTGAAGTACCAAAGTCAGTTCCAAAATTTTTTGATACTAATGATAATAGAAATCGAGCAACTTTATCAAAGGATGATAAGATTATTGAAGAAAGAGAACTAGGGCTTTCATTGAGGCTACAAAATGATGACTCAGATCGACAAGAAAGAGAGGAAGATTATAAAGAAGAGATCAATAAGGAAGAAAATGGAAATTATGCATCGGTACAGAATAATAAGCTTCAAAGAACTGATAATAACTTGCCTGGGATAACAAGCCATGGTGCTTCTCTTCCCAACAGAAAAGCTAGGGTTTCAGTTAGAGCTAGATGCCAAGCGGCAACAGTAAGTTAAAGTTAATTATATAATTAGTACACTAATTAATTACACTTTTGCAAATTTGATACATAATTGAGATAACTAGATAATAATTTGAGCTTTATTTCTGTATTATTGCAGATGAATGATGGCTGCCAATGGAGGAAATATGGGCAGAAAATTGCCAAAGGCAACCCTTGCCCTCGAGCCTATTATCGTTGCACAGTAGCTCCAGGATGCCCAGTTAGGAAGCAGGTAATTAGTTTATGCAAGAGAATTTTACATTTTGAGAGTAATTACAGTATATCTAAATAGAAGTCTGAGTGTTTTCTTACAATGTAAGAAGCCGAAAATTTAAATTCTGACAAATTTCTCCTCCTTTAATCAAGTACTTTTGATGCATCAAGAAAAGTTTAATTCTTCAATTGGATGACTAATTACAAATTCTTGCACTAATATCTATTTGAACCTGCTTGTTATAGGTGCAAAGATGTCTAGAGGATATGTCAATCCTTATAACAACCTACGAAGGAACACATAATCACCCACTTCCTGTTGGTGCAACAGCTATGGCATCAACTGCTTCAGCAGCAGCTTCCTTTATGTTATTGGATTCTAGTAACCCTTTATCTGATAACATTTCTAATTTCACTACACAAGCATCTAATTTCCCATTTCGCGGTGCTTCTCATATGTTTTATCCTAATTCGATGCCTTTCCGAAGCATAAACCCTAATGACCCTTCAAAAGGGATTGTTCTTGACCTTACAAATAATAGTACTCATCAAGATCATCCTCCTCCACAATTTGCACTAGCTACCTCATCATCATCACCATCACATTCTTTAGCTCAGCCGCCGCCACCCATGTTTTCTTGGATGCAAAACAAGTCAATTCACCAAAATAATGGTAACAGTACTATCGCTACTAATCACTTTCTTGCTAGCCCTAGAGTAGATGATCATCAAAGGAGATGGAAAAGTGAAGAAGACAAATCATCACTAGCTCAAAATGTAACTGCTATTGCTTCTGATCCAAAATTTAGGGTTGCTGTTGCGGCTGCTATTACATCTCTTATCAATAAAGAAAAGGGTAGTGTAGGACCATCTTTGGTTCCTAATGATAAGGAAAGTGAAGGTGGTAGCTCTAGTAGCAAGAATTGGGTTCTTGAATCTCTCTCTGCAAATGGAAAGCCAATCAGAAATTCATCACCTTGAAAAACAAAATTCTCTGTATAAGAATAATAATTTCTTTCTATAAGCACTAATTGGAAGGTTATACATAGATTATATATGTAATATTACCTTGTCTAGATTTGAATATGATATCTAATACCAAATTAATTTCCTTTTTCTTGTTTTCAAGCTTTTAGTAGTATTTTTTTTTTCTGTAAGTGCATGAATTTAATATGATTCAAGGAACTAGATAAGATAAAATATATATATTTTGTGCACATGTTCTTCTTCTTTGAAGGTTTGACTCTTTATTTTTATATGCACTTACACATGCATGAACATTTCTCATTAATGGGATCAAACCATCTTATTTTTTTCTTATTTTGTTTTCTAAATGAAGAGATACATAAAGTTAAATTTAAATAGAATAATGTTTTTTTTTTTTTTTTGAAATGAATATTCTCATTAATGGGATCAAACCATCTTATTTTTTTTCTTACTTTTGTTTGTTCTAAATGAAGAGATACTATAAAGTTTAAATTTAAATAGAATAATGTTTTTTTTTTTTTTTTTGACATGATAGAATAATGTTTATTTTATTTCCATCTCTTTTTTTTTTTTTCTCTCTATATTTTTTTTTTTTTTTTGACATGAATAGAATAATGTTATTTGATCCATCTCTTTTTTTTTTTTCTCTCTATACATAAGTGTATATATTTTGCTGTCAAGACTTAAGACCAACAATGTGCCTTAATTGCACCCAGGATATCAGGATCTTCAAGGAATAGTACTATATGTTAAATGTTAAAAAAGAAATTTAATTGCAAAATAAACCTTAACAATTATTAGAATAAGTAGTTGAATTCAATTTTGTGAGATTGAATCTGACATGACATGAAGTACAATTTTTTTAGAAGTAAATAAGATTTCATTATTCAAATTCAATTGATACAAATTAATAGCTGCACACCGAGACATACCATATTGGTAAGTGTATATACGAATTGACAGTATATCTATGTTTGAATTTCCCTTTCCCCGTTCCTCAATACTAAAAAAAAAAAAAAATACAAATTAATAGGTAATGGAGGACAATACTCTTATGTAAAAGACTTAAATATTTTGCTGATTTTATAATTAGGGGATGTACTAAGCAATTCTCTAATAAAATTCAGATAAAACTCTTCCAATAAAAAAGCCATAGAAAATCACATTAGCTAAAATAGAGAATAATTAATCTATAATAGTTATGAGAAAATCAAGATAATCTACCATTTAGAGAGTAAATTACTCTACAATCCTTATGAGAAAATCGAGATAATCTACCATTTGGAGGATCTTCTAACAAATGAAAATTCTGGAGGTAAGATCTGGTCAATTCGTTAAGTGTTTTTAGGTTGTATTCGGCAACTGTGTTTTACGTAGTTTTTAGTGTTTTGACTGGTCAAAACGTTAAGTGCTATTTTTTATAGTGTTCGGCAATATAATGTTTGAACTAGCTTTCAAAAGTTAAAGGAGCGTTTTATAGAAAGTTAATACATGTAACGTTCAGCTTTTAGTGTTTCATGAAAAGCTATTAAAACATCAAAAAGGTAAACGCTACTAAAACAATTAACAACTATCAAAATATCTAATTTGCTGAACAAATCTTTAATAGATAAAGACCCCATATTCAACAACTTTTTTTTATGTAACTTTTAGTGTTTTAACAAAGTCAAAATATTAATTTTATTATTTATTATGTTTCAACAGTATAGTATTTAGAGTTTAACTAGGGAGGCCAACTATAAAATTTTACTATCTTTAACATTTGATAAAATACTAATTAAATAGTTGACAATTATTAGAACGCCTAATATACATTAAAACAACTAATTTTAACTAATTAGAACTAATTTGATATATATCCAATATGAATTGAAGAAAAAAGAAACAAATGGATTTGAGCATGGGCAGTACTCGGGCTCATAATATATTGTTTGGACTTGAATAATTGTGTTATTTTATGAATTTGAGCCCATCTAATTCTAGTTCTGAACACATCCACATCTCAGTCCAATTTTGCAGTTGTATGCATTTCTCCATTTCTCAGCTCATTATTATATTATGTGGGATAATTATAAAATTAGTATATGAATTTTTTTTTTTTTTTTATCCCGGTCTTTTATTTTTTATCATGTCAAGTGTTTGAATTAGAAAAATTTTAAAAATTAAATATATTGACGATAATTTCTTACCAGAATATTCAAACTTTAATTATTTTACCCATTTTTTAACTTTATAGATTACCAACTCTCTTCATTTTGTTCTCTCTCATTTTTGTTAATTTGTTTTAGAATATGAAAAGAAATTATAAGAAATTCTTGAGATTTATTTTCAAAGAATAAGAAATTTAAAACAAATAATTTTTTTAAAAAAATGAAGCAAAAAAGATTAATAAAATAAATATTTATGTATGATATAATTTATAATAAAGTTGTCTATCCTAATTTTTTTTCTTAATTTTACAGAGATTGTCTGTTAAAATCAATTTCAAAAAAAAAAAAAACACATTTTAACCAAATATACTAAATTAAAAAAATGTCTCACATTAATCACATTAAAATATATGAGTATCCCTTATTATTATTCATTGTTTGGAAATTAAATTGAAAATCAGAAAATAAAAAAAAATGAAGGATTATATTATGTGACCTTTTTTGTTGTTTTTTTTTTTTTTTTTTTTTTTTTTTTATTATTATTCATTGTTTTGAAATTAAATTGAAAATCAAGAAAATAAAAAAAAAAATGAGGATTTATATTATGTTACCTTTTTTGTTTGTTTTTTTTTTTTTTTTTTTTTTTTTTTTTGAAAAAGAATGGGGAATTTTTTTTTTTTTTTTTTTTTTTTTTTTTGAAAAAGAATGGGAAAAGGTTCCCAATCAAAAATGTTGATGGGCTAGTTTATTGACCAGCTGTTAATGGAGATAATAGTTGGGCCTATCCAATCAAAAAACGCCATAGAGACATCACAAATTTCCCATTCCCAAACCCTTGCGAGGGTTTTCTTCTCTGCAACAACACCAATTACAAGCTCAAACGCACCCACAATCTGTCGAGCCAACGAATCAATCAACTGCCTCCAGTATGGGTAGCACCTCCGCTATTGAGAAAACCGAGGAAGAGCTTCAACGAGAGATCGATGAGCTTCATCGCCAGCAGCGCCAGGTTCATTATACAATATTTTTGTCTTTGTATTTAATACGTTTGATAATTTTGTAAGGATTTTTGATTCCTCTCTTTCTTTGTTTTTCTTTTGTAGATTACAGAGCGGCTTCGTGATCCTCGGGGACTCCGACGAGGAGGGTTGGCTGCTGGTGGTGGTGGTCCTAGAAATTTCGCCGGCAATGGAGTTCGTCAGCGAGGCTTCGTTCGACCAGTAATTTTCTGCTTATTTCCCTCTTTAATTTCTCTTTGAAGTTTGATTTATTATGTTCTTTTTGGATTTTGAATTGCTTTTTCTGGTTGGTTTTCAGGCTGATAGAGATCATACAGACGATCAACCACCTGCAAAACGGCGGCTTTTGTCTGCTGTTGTCAAGGTAAATTATTTATATGTGATATAATTTGATCATTAGCTAATTGTGCGTTAAAAAGAGTTATAATAGTTAAAATTCCATGTTAATTGTGGTTTTTGGTTTTGAAATGGGTAGTTGTTTTTGTTCTTATTTGGAATTGTCAAAGAATTATGTAATTGAGTTTTTAGTATTTTGGGAATGCAGGTGGAGGATGGAGAGATTGTTGAGGATACTGAAGTGGCAACGGACTTGAACAAGAAAAAGCAGTCAGCTGAGGAGGAAAATGTCGGGGCTGGGATAGATAATCAGAGTGCTGATGGAAAGCTGTCCAATTTACAGCAGATCGGTTGGTCCAGGAGGGATGGCAATCAGAGATTAGGGAAGAGGGTAAATGTTAAGTCTTTTGTTCTTACCGAGCGTTATTCTGTGGATGTAAATCATAGCTTTTTCATTGTGGTTTCTTTGACAGGAGACTGAACTTCCAGTTGTTGAGCCTCTGCCTAGGGTGTTGCCAAAGAATGAGGATCCAAGCTTGGTTAGCAGAAATAAAAGAATGTTAGGGCAACTTTTAGGTACTTTAGAGGTATGCACACATTGATTTCGTGATATTTTTTTTGCTTACGTTTGACATGTTATTTGACTGAAAAGGCTGGAACTTTGTACCCAATGACGTCATTCCACAAACCATCAAGCGTTTTTGTCTTGCTATTATTGTCAATCATGCTTACCAATAATTGGTTGCAATATTTTAGCTTTTGATGGTGGAGAAATGGTATGTGGCTTTTGTTAATGGTGTCTGTAAATTATCCATGACCTCCTAAAATTTGCTTGAAAACTTCTAATCATACTAAAGCATATTTGTACCAAATATCTTAGCTTTCAATATTCCAATTGTTATGTGAAATTGTGCTTTTTGCCTCTGGTTTTGCTATTTCTTATATTTCTACCATTTATTGAATGCATTGCAGAAATTCAGGAAAGAAGATATGAAACTTTCAGGTACAGAGGCATTCAAACAAAGGTCAAGTGCTTTGCAAAGAGTGAGTATATCATCTTGTATCAATGCAGCTGTTATGTAGCATGTTACAATTGAATTGTTCCTTGACTGCACAATGCATCAGTCATAAACTTTTGCTTTATGTAACTCTATCCAAGGTCATTATCCCTGTTGGAAATCAGAGTTTTACCCCTGCTTACTATAAGAATTACTATTTTGCTTGAGCATTTCCAGCTCCAAATAATTCAGCTAGGATTATCAATTTTGCAGAATGTCTCAGTAACTAGGATCTTTCACCAGTTGGTAGAGTGAATAATAGATCTGTTGTCTTGTTTCCAAATGGATATGCTGTTTAAAAACATATTGAGTATTATGATGTTCCTGCATTCTGGCTAATGCCTCAAACTCCCCTCAGGCTGAGCAACGAGCACGAGAAGAAAGTGAAAGGCTGAGGCAGCAAGAGCGTGAACAAATTGCAGAAAAGAGAAGGAGAGATCTGGTTCGTTCTCAAATTGTTATTTTGTTGGCAAAACCTCAAATGGTTCCTTTCACACCTGTGGTGAAGTGAATGATCTTTTCTTACTCTATTGTTTCCTCTCTCTTGCAACAGACACTCAGAGCACGTATTGCTGCCAAAACAGAAGAAAAGAAGTTGGAATTGCTGTTTCGTCGGTGGAGTGAGCACCATAAAAAACTTACAAATTTTATAAGGTATTTGTTACTTCCATTTAGCACAGAATTTTCTGTGCTTGATAAACTCTCTGGCAATTTATCAATGATTTTAATACCCATGTTCTGCTGCAGGTTATTTTTAACTTTGGTCCAAAAGTGTCCATATTCACAGTTTTATTGAGACAAAGATAAGTTTCTGTTCATGTGCATAGTAGGGTTGAAGGAACTTGAGTAGTGAATGTTCCTGCTTCTTTTACGGGATTTTAGGTAGAATTACTTGGTACTTTTTATCACTTTTTTTCACACATATTTAATTTCTTCTGGGACACCTTTTGCAGGACTAAGGCAGAGCCTCCAATTTATTATTTGCCTAACAAACCATTGGATGAAGATGCAACATTGCGTGAGCAGCAGAAAGAACAGGTGAGTTTCCTGCTATGATTATGCTACTGAGAGATGCACAATCATTTTGGATGACATACCAATACAATTTATTGTCTTCTTATATAAGGCTGAATGCATAGAGAATGTTGTATCTTTCCCATGTGCCTTTTCTGCAACTTTTTTTTTTCCAAAATACCAATTTTATGGAACCAGCAGGGATTGTGTGTATCGCCATTTGCTACAAATAAATGCACTCTGTTTCTGGAAGAGTTCTCTGCAAAAGCAAAAACCAGCTATGGAAGATGGGCAGTTTTTAAATCATCTTCCTCATATTAACATTTTTACATCTCTTGATTGATTAAGAGGGGATAATATTTCTCAATTTTAAGGGCCCTCACCAAAAACGTGGGCGAGGTGTGAGGGTTGGTGGTCTGGAAGGTTTTGGGTTACAAATCATGTGTAGAATATCTCATTCTGTTCATCGTGTTTCAGATATTTGCGGAATGGAAGACCACTAGGAGAGAGGAACTGTCTGAATATCAGAAGCAGATTGCAGAACAGTATCTTGGCAATGTTGAAAAGGAATTGGAAAGGTGGCAAAACGCACGGAAAGCAAGGAGACCAAACAATGATGCGAATTTACAAGAAACGATGGACAAAGAATTGGACACCCATAGGCTTGAGCATGGTCCGAAGACAAGAAAGATTCCTGGTGGAAACAATGAAGATGAGGATGATGTGGAGGATATCAATGTCGCGGAAGATGACATGATGGATGATGTGCTAGAGGTTGATGAAAATGGCAGAAGGGGCGACGAAGCAGCCAAGCCAGAAGCTGATAGCACCAGCCCGAATCCTGAGAACCTTGATCAGTAATTATCAAGGCATCTTCAGCTAGGTTTTGTTTTATATTCTGTTTTTGCTTGCCTTTTTAGCAGGTGGTTTTTTTCTGTTTGTTTTTTTGTTTTCCCATTTATGTTCTTTCTCCTTAAATGTTAGTGCTTTTAGGATTTTAACAGATTCAATATCTTTGTGGTTTGTATTCAGTTAGGATCATCTGTTTCTGTACTAGTTATTTCTTCTCTGCCTTTTATGACAAGTAATGCAAGTGATGATTTTTGTAGCATTTATATCCTAAATTGTCAATGCAGGAGAAAATTTGCAATGTTTGAACTGAAAATATTTAGAAATTTGAAGCTTCTAAAGTTGTAGTGTGAACTCTAGAAGTTATGGTTGAACTTGTGAACACTAATTGAGGTAAAGAAGAATAATTCCAGTTTGGAAATGTCATATGGCTCCAAGAGTCCATGTGAGATGCGGTAATTTGGACAGTAGCTCCACTTTCTTGTTCCTTCTTTTCTGCTTAGTACAATCTTTCTCAAGTTGCCTTTTTTTTCTGTGTCTATTAATGGACGAGTGGCAACAAGATGGTACAGCCTAATAAAATTGGTGAGGAAGGAAATGCCACTATGCCTGCCAGCCAGCCTCATTATCAGGCAGCTTTTTATACTGCTCTGTGCATTGTGCCTGCACAACTACTTCTCTCTTTTACATTTTCACTTTATTTTGACAAAAAGAAAAGAAAATTCCTAATATTTGGAAAAACCCATTATTCCTTTTCCTCTTCCCACAAATTCACAAAAAAAAAAAAAAAAAAAAATCCTTCTTCCCACAACATTACACAAAAAAAAAAAAAAAATAAAAAAAAAAAAAAAAAAAAAAAAGCAAATTTAAATATATCAAAATATTTAAATTTAAATTATTTAATTATTAAAATAATAATGTATGTCTATTTGAATAATGTTATATATTAAAATTTATTTATTTTTATGTATGTTACACCTAAGAAATGTGTCACATTCTTGTAAAATAAATTAGATAGTTAGAGAATTATTTAGTTAATGGATCATTAGGTGGTGTATAATTGAAAACCACTATTAGATTAGCATTTCATGGAAATTATTTTAATGATTAGTGGTTTTATAATAATAGTTGGCATGATCCTGCCAATGTGGCATTAGGAAAAGCCATAGAATGAATATACTTTTCTCTACAAAGAGGTTTCCAATGAATTAAGTAATCTCATAACTTCATTAGAATGGATTAGCCTTTCTTTTTTATCATGTTAAATTGCTCACCATTGTGAATTTCACAATCATAAAATAAAAAAAAATAACAAATTAGCACTATTTATGTGCAATTCAAAAGTATGACTTTTAAACCAATCATTTGATTATTACTTTTTATATTTATTTTGATGATAGAAAAATAAATAAAAATAGAAATATATGATTAGGAGACGTTCAGTTCAGCTTGTTCGTACAACTGATAGTTGATTTATACCAACTTAATCAATAAACAAATTAAATTAAATATGATTTAAATATTTTCCTGTAATTTTTGTAATATGTAATAAATTTCTATTTCATAAAAAATAATTTCATTGAAATAATTTCACAAATATCACAAAAATAAAAAAATAAAATAATATCTAGAGAAACAAAAGTTTTTTTTGCCAATTTACTAGACAAATACTTATATTACAAACTTTTGCTATGAAATTAGTTATTTTGTTTTTGCTAATTTAAAATATAAAAAAAACATTAATTTATATCAAATGCAAGTCATCAAAACTTCAAGATCCCGTTCAACAACCTAAAGAAAATTTTAAAATTGTCAATGTGAGAGTAAATATTAAAATTAAAGTTTGAATTAATGATATATTATGGAAATGGAAGTAGTCATTCATTATTAATTTGATTGAATATTTTGAAAATTATTTATATTTTCTATTTTTAAAATTAAAGTCTACATAACCGTATTTTCACAGTGTCTTTTCCTTTTTTAATTATTTATCTGTCAAGCAAAGTCAGTCTACTCTGTTCTCTCTTCCACTCTCCTTTTCTGTTCTCTCTCCACTCTTTTAAAAAGTAGAGGAAGAAGTACTGTACACAGAGAAACAGAGAGAGGATAAGGGAAGAGAAATTATCAAACGGTTGCGTTTTTTACTTCCATCGTAGACTAATCGCCGAAATGCCGCCACCACCACAGCCACAATCAAGCGCTAGCCTAAATGGTGACCACAGACCACCACGCCCACCGCCAGCTTCAAATACCCACCAAAATCACCACCACCACCACCATCCTTACTACCCAACTTCGTCTTCTTCCTCCTCAGCCTCTTTGAAAGGTTGCTGTTGTTGTCTCTTCCTTCTGTTCTCCTTTCTTGCCCTTTTAGTCCTTGCAATCTTCCTCATTATCATTCTTGCCGTCAAGCCTAAGAAACCCCAGTTCGATCTCCAACAAGTCGGTGTTCAATATATGGGAATCTCTGCTTCAAATCCCGCCTCATTCGACCCCAGCACCACCACCACCACCACCGTAGCCACTGGTCCCACCACCGCTTCACTCTCTTTAACTATTCACATGTTATTCACCGCCGTTAATCCAAACAAGGTTGGAATCAAGTACGGCGAGTCCAGGTTTACGGTTATGTACCACGGGATTCCTTTAGGGAAGGCTTCCGTTCCTGGATTTTACCAAGAAGCCCACAGCGAGCGACAGGTGGAAGCCACCATCTCCGTCGATCGGTATAGCTTGATGCAAGCCAATGCTGCCGAGTTGATCAGAGATGCTTCGTTGAATGATAGAGTCGAGCTTCGAGTTTTGGGTGAAGTTGGTGCTAAGATCCGTGTTCTAGACTTCGACTCTCCTGGAGTTCAGGTCAGCCATTTTCTCTTTCCTCTGTCTCTCTGCATCAAAATTCTGTTTTCTTGTTCATAATTTTTGAGGTCTCGTTTCTAATCTGGGTTCAGATTATAATAAATAACCAACATTTTCCGTCTCTAATTTTGGCTCAATTTATTTTCCTAGCTAATTTGCGCTTGGTTTCTGGACTTTATTGGATGTAAGTTATTTTCTAGGCATAAAATTTTCAGTTGATAACTAATTTTTGGCTTATGGGTTCTTTCCATGGCTTAAGATTTTAAGCATTGCAGTATTGACTCTTATTTTCTAGTTCACAACTAAATTTTTGGGTCTGGATTTTTCCCATTTCTTTTTCTGCATTAGATTCTAAGTTTTGCGTCTTCTTGGTTTTATACTTCTACATCCTAATTTCAGTTTCAAGTTCTCATTACCCGTACTTCTTAAGTTCTTAGTATCATTTTTCTTTTTGGCTAAGCTTTTCCTCTAGAAATGGGATTTGGTCTCTGTTTAGTTTTTCCAGTTAGCGCAGTCGTGGAGGGTCTCGGCCACCTCTGTTGTCGGTATCAGTGAAACCCACCACCTTCTGTCCCACTACTGCCTGAGCATTTTTGTGCTAACCTGCGCTGCCCAATTAATTACTGTCAGCTAAAGTGCGCCGGATTTAGGTTGTGTTATTGTTCTTCGGGAGCGCATGTTTTTTGTTGGATACTTTCTTTCTTGGAAGGGATATTCTTGCTCATTTGCCCTCTTAGTTTAGCTTATTTGTATATATGTCCTCTTTTTGGGTGCATCCTTTTCTTGGTATAGTGCCCTTTGCTTTGGTGACCCTTATGCGATTTCTTTTTGGCCCCTCCTCCTTTAAGAAATTAGTGAATCTTGGATTCTTTATGCCTTAATCCTGTCTTTTCAGTGTTTTAAAAGCATCAAAAAGTTGCTTAAGGCAAAATTCTTTAACTTTAATTTTGTGGTCGATGGCCGCTAATTACTACCACAATTGCTTTCTTTTGAAGCGCTTTCTTCAGACGCACCAATATTGTCAAGGCAATATGCAATCCCATTTTCTTTCAACTTTCACTCTCTTAAGAAACCTTTCCGCCAACTTGAGATTTCTTTTTCCTGGAGTTTTGACTTTTTTTGTTACATTTGAGAAATTTTATGGAATCAAAATTGAAAGTTTGAGTCGTCGGCCTAAAATTAACCATTTGAACTATAAGCTTCAACTGCGAGCAAGAGTCTTTTTTTGGAGGAATATGAAATTGAAAAATGACTAAATGAGCGTGCATATTATTTGTTATATGGTAAAAAAGAATGTGAAATTGCGTTCCTCACATCTAGCTAGCCTTTAGGGCTAAGAAAAGGTTTTTGCCTTACCATGTGAATTGGTGACTTTTGGGGCCCTTGTGGCCCCTAGCTAGGAGGGACATGTAATGGGATCCAATGTTTTTCTTATCCTTAGTAGGGATCTTATAATAGGCCAATTAGGGGATTCAGGATCATCCATTTGAATCCATTTCTTGGATTCTTACTATCCCTGCATTCTAAGAAGAATGAATCCATTGCTTGGATTCCTACTATCCGGCGTTCTAAGAAGAACAATAATTTTGCCCTTTCATACTTCACTGTTAGAATTCGGAAATTTCGAAGGTATACGCTTAAATTTTGCTTATACTGAAGTTAAGATTTAATTTACATTTCTAATTTTTTGCCTATGTTAGGGGGTTTAGTCTGCATTTAGCATTGTGTGAATGTACCTTCTACCATAGTGTCTTTTGGGAGTAAAAAAATTGCAGGATGGAAGTCTATATCTTGTGTAGCTTTAGGACTATAGGAAGGCAGGTGGTGCCAATCATTTCTAGTAATATAATGTGCACAGTAAAAATAAAATCTTGTTTCTGTAATGTGACATGTCTTGGAGTTCTGCAAGCAATTATTAGCGTGTGACAATCAACCGCTTGAAAAGTTTGGCTTGTTTACTACAGTATTATTTCTGCTTTGTCTTCGAAATTCCAACTTGCTTTTGACAAATCAAATAAATAAAAATAAAAGTTATTGGGTTAATCAACAGCCCTCTGTCTTTGAACATTTGTGTTCTAATGTATTAGTTCTGTACCTCTCTTCAATATGCTGAAAAAAAAAAAATACACAAAACAAGAAGCTCTAACATATTTCTGCGTTAGCATTAGTGCACTGCCATTTCCACTTCTAGAATTCAGTAAAAAAGAAAAAAAGGGAAAAGAAATGTTCCCACAACTGTTTGTAGGTTGTGGCTAATTGGTGAACGGAAGAAAATCATCTCTTTCCTTTGCTGGTTATATACTTCTAATTAATCAATGTTTGAATGGGCAGGTTTCAGTGAACTGTGCTATAGTGATAAGTCCAAGAAAGCAATCTCTTACTTACAAGCAGTGTGGATTTGATGGATTGTCTGTCTGACTCATGGCTAAAAACAAACAAAGAAAAATGAAAAAAGAAGAAGAGGAAGAACAAAGAAGAATTATTTCTTTTTTTCCATCTCTTATTTTATTTATTTCTCTCAAGAGATGGAGATGTGCAAGAGAGAGAGTGGAGAAAAGCAAAAGGAAAGAAGCTTAGAAAGTAGAAAGCGAAGGGGGAAAAAAAACCCATATCCTCACATGGATGGAGATGGAGGTGGAGTTGGATCAAAGTCAAAGATAGGTGAAAACAAGAAAAAAAAAAATTTTGAGGATCATTTTCTAAATGGGAAATCAAAAGGTTTTCCCAAGATTTTGCAGATTTTATTATATTGTGTTTTACTTACCTTCACTTGGAAGAAAAAATTATTGCTGATTGCGTGTAAAGTTGTAAGACTCATGTAATGTTCACTAATTGGCTTATTCTTCTTTCTTTGTGAAGTGTGGTGTGTTGGTCTTTCAATGTCAGGCACTTACCCTCTGCAATTTTTCAGGATTCTAATGACTGTAAACGTGGCACAATTAGTAAAAGTCTTTCATTTGAGGGAGAATCTTAGGAAAAAATAATTATTTAAGTATATAAATTTACAAATTTTGTAAATATTTTGGGCATAAAAAAATAATAAGTTAAAGATGATAAGCAAATATGCTAATATTCTAATGTGCAAGAAAACTCACAAAACCATGACATGTAAGAGATCAGAGTAATTCGGATGGGTAGCTCGATAGCGAAAAAAATATTTGCGTGCGGGATTGATTATTATAGTTCAAGTGATGTTTGATTCTCCGGTAATGCAAGTTTTCGAGTCGGTCTCTTTATTTTTAAAGATCAGTGGAAATTAATTTGGAGGGTTGATTATTATAGTTTAAGTGATGTGTTTGATTCTCTTGCAGTGCAAACTCCCGAGTCAGCCTCTTTATCTTTAAAGATCAGCGGAAATTAATCCGGTATATCATGATAATCTTAAAAAAAAAAAAAGCAGAATAAAATTTTTTAAAATAAATATTCGACCAAATCTATTAGTGCATAAATTCAAATTAAACTAAATTGTTTAGTTTAATTCATTTTTATTTTTTAGTTTTGATTATTTTTATACTATTTTAGTTTTCGACTTTATATAAGAAAAATCAAATTAGACTGAAAAAATTTAATTTTGTAATAAAATCCAAATCAAACCGAATATTTCAAAAATTATATCAAACTAAATTAATTAATTCAATTCATTCAATTTGACTGATTTCTGCTCAACCTAATTTTTGGCACTATAAGACACAATAATATGATGACAAAATAAACAATGTTGGACCTAAAGATCAACCCAAGCCTATGATATAATACAAGTCCTTTTCCAATTTTTATATGGGCCTAGCCCAATACGGTTACATTATTATAAGCACCCACTGTTACCGTACCAAATCTTGTAAGTTCAAGTTCAATCAGAAGATCATGATATAAAAAAATAAAAATCTAAAAGATGCCCACAGAATCGGCCACGTAAAACCCTAAACATGTAATCCTTGCTCTCACTATAAATACCCAAATTAAAAACCCGCCACTCGTGTGCCTTTTTTTTCACTGCAAAAATCTCAAAAACAAAATCCAGCCAAAACCGAAAAGCTCTACAGATAAGACCGCCACCGCTGGTATTCAACTCTTTTCAAAAAAAAAAAAAAACACACCTTGATCTCTGTTATTTTCCTTTTATTTTTGTTTGGTTAGCGAGAAAATGTAAAGAAATTGAATGTTTTTGCCTGTTTTTTTATGTTGTTTTCACGGTAACTAAGCAGGAAGAGCTAATGTGATTTTGTTTGGATTTTTTTGAAAAACAGAAAAAATGGATCGGTACCAGAAGGTGGAGAAGCCAAAGGCAGAGACAGCTATTAATGAGAACGAATTGAGGATTACTGCGCAAGGAAGGATGAGGAATTACATTTCTTATGCTCTTTCTCTTCTTCAGGTTAATCTTTTGTTTCCTGTTTTAATCAGTTTTTGGAAACTAGTAATTCTATCTTGTTATGGTTTATTGTTACATTGGTAGTTTGAATTTAGTTTAAAGTTCTATTTTCAGTGATTTATAGTTAAATGAAGTGGGAAAAATAAATAGGGCATGCTTTTTGCGGGATCTTCTTAGCTTATATGTGACCTTGATAGTTATCAGTTCATAATTTCCTTTTTGTTTCTTTCTTTAAATATGATCTCATGTGATGCCCACCATAACTTTGTAAAGGTATTAGTTCATGCGATTTTGTATATTCTTGTGGATTTGTGGCTACATGTATATGCACTTATGAATATTTTTTTATAAATAAATCGTGCCTCATTCTGCCTGATAGACGTGCTTGTCAATGACATTCTTTTACTCGCCCTTTTTTTTTTTTAAATTATTATGTTTTTGCTAGTGCATTGCATCAAATTAATCTGTTTTCTATTACTGAGTTGTTCTTGAAGGCATCTTTTATACTCCTGTAGGAAAAAGGCACAGATGAAGTTGTATTGAAGGCCACTGGTAGAGCTATCAACAAGACTGTGATGATTGCCGAGTTGCTAAAGGTGCCTATTTGATCTCGTAATATATGTACTCTTGAGAATTTTTGCATTATTTTATTTTTTTTGCTGGTTGCATTATTTTATTGCTGTACAGTAGTTATTGGCTTTATGTATTTGCTGTTGGAGTATTTATGTAGAAACACTCCTTTTAAAATCGTGCAGTAGCTTGTTTTATGATATTTTGCCTACCTTGGATTTAGCTAATTTAGACGACAGAAAATACTTAGTCATACAGTTCCGTAATACGGCATATCTGGGAGTATTACTTTTTCTCTTCATTTTTCACAACTTATGTTAGAAATACTTCCACTTGTAGAGACGGATTGTTGGCCTTCATCAGAACACATCAATTGGGTCTATTGATATAACCGACACATGGGAGCCCTTAGAAGAAGGCCTACTTCCGTAAGAACCAAAAGTTTTTTACCTATTTATCTATTTGAGCTATAATAATGTTATTGTGATAATTCTTGTGATTGGTTCATGGTCTACTTTTGCAGCCTAGAAACAACCCGTCATGTTTCAGTAATCACAATTACCCTGTCTAAGAAGGAGCTTGATCCATCTTCCATCGGGTAAATAGCAAAACTAATTAAGCATTGAATTTATGGATACATATGTTGAATGAATGGTGGATTATAATGCATCATTTTATATTCTAGACTAGAGGTACATGGAGCTCAAATTTTATCCTAGAAATGAATCATATACTATGCCATAAGTGAATCTCAGATGCGTGTGTACTCAACTAAATTACAATGCTTTTATTGTGTCTATATCTTGTTCTTAATGCTTGAAAGGAGGCAGAGGGCGGGAAAGTAATAAGAGTAGGTTTTTTAAATTTATTTAAACTGAACTTTAAGAAAGAATATATGCTTGAAAGTATCAATGCGTGCCTAATGCTTATTGGAATTTTAGAATCTGGCTTAATATCTGGTTATCAAGAAAGGAATCTTGTTAAACCTGAGGATCCGAGGTAATTGCTGTGTTGGAATTTGGATTCTCTGTGGGATCAGTAACAGGTCTTTTAGATTAATTGATTGTTATGCTTCTTGATTATTAGAAATTGTGACCAAATCTTGTGTGCTTGTGCATGTATTATACATATATTCAAAATATATTTGGGCATATCTGAGAAAGTGAAAAATGAAAGAAGAGTGCCTTTAAATACAAGGTGGAAAAGTTAGAAAAATAGTTAAAGGTGAAATTAGTGGTCTGGATTTAATACTTGATAAATTGAAGGAGTCAAGTAAAAAAAAAAGAGAGTAATCTAGTCGTATATAGCATGAAAAATCAATATGATCTACTAACACACATGTAGATTTAAAAAACATATGTTTCATGTAATTTCCTTACATTACTACTCCTGCTAGAAGTTTGGTAAGGTAACTCCAATACTTTTTTTCCGCATGTGAGAAGTTAATACGTCCCTCCCTTGAAGTTTTTCTTGCTGCATGTATGTAAATATTTGCGGTTGCAGTTATGCAGCTTCGGCTTAGTTTGTCATTCTAGATTTTGTTACTTGTATCAATAAGATGAGATAGCTTATCGTCCATTGTATGTCTTCTTTCTTAGCACTAAGGTTGATTCCTTGTTGACAAAAAGATGAGTATTTTTTAATTGGCATATGTTTGCAAGTTTTATTTCCACAAGCATGAGTTCATGCATGTGATTAGGATCCAGGAATTATTTTGACCTTGTTATGCTCCTTTTCCATTTATTTGGGTGGGGTCATTAAACTTTGTTGTTTGACCTTATCTTTCTTGCATTCCCATTCCTGTTATCTCTCATATCTCTCTTGTTTGTTGAATTCTGACTATTAAAATGCTTAAAATTCACTATTTCTGGAAGTTGTCACTTCAGAAGGGGATTATAGATGTTGCTTTGGTATCACATGCTTTATTGCACCCTTAGTATATAATGATCACAGGACGTGCTTTTTGAACTTTTCTTTCTTTTCAAATGACAGATATCAGCTCCCAATCCCTGCTGATCAAGTGAAGCCATTAGCTGAATATGATGATGAACGAGGTAAGCTGACATTTCTCTTTTTGTACTTGCTCATTCCTTTTCCTCTCTTCGTGGAGCTTATGTATTTTGTTTCCACTATCTTAACTTCAGTGTTTATACTATATTGCCTTCCTAAAAGCCTCACTTAACATGCAAAGCAAAGGTCATAGTGATTGAAGAAGAAATAGAGACGATGTTATTAATCATCCAATATTTTTAAAGAAATATAGCTTTTTGTGAAGCCACAACATATTTTCTAATGAAGGCTCGGTTTGAGCCGAACTTTTATTTTTAGGGGGCTGGGAAAATTGTTAGTGCAAGTGATGTATAGATAAAAAAATTATAATAGTAATTAAAAAAATGAGTCAAATCTTTTGATGTTAAAGAAATCACACTAGGTGGGGAGTGACTCACTATTCTGCATGAAGTTAAACTGGACACTAGAAGCATATAGTGTGGTGAGACTGTGGAAGTTTGCTACAATGGGATAACAAGTTGGTGAACTCACATGTGTGTTATCCTTAATTATCTATGATTGTCTGGTGCTTGGAATAAGTTGGTTGTAGCTGCATCAATGTCACTTATTAACCTACTCTATTATGTTGAGTAATGCAACATCCAGGATTTGTTCATTTATTTATCTTTTTTTTTCTTATCAGGTAATAGTAATGGTGTAGCAGAACATAGCAATGGGGGTTGGGATGGCGGCCGAGGATATGGTGGTAGAGGTAGAGGTCGCGGAAGAGGTCGTGGCTACCGTGGACGTGGAAGAGGGTATGGTGGGGGAAATAAGCAGGATTCAGGTTATTACAACGGATATGGTGGACCGGCTGGAATGCCTGCTCAAACCCGTGGTAAGTTCCTATTTTGTTGTAAATTTCAGGCATTTCATTTCCATGTTATTCTCTTGATTTATGGTTGTCTACTGCATTCCAAAGGTATTTTAAAAACAGTGTCTTGTTGAAGCTTTTCTCCTTGATCGCAGTATCAAATTTGAGTTAGTTGCCTCTCCATTACATGTAACTAATGCCATTGTTTTGGTTATCATCATTTTTATTAGTGCTTACCAGTTAAATAATCTAGTGATGTCATGAAGATTCAGTTCATATCTCCGATTGCAAATGTTTCAAAAGTTTGAGTCAGATAGGCAAAGTTATTGCAGTAATATTTTGAATGATTAAAGCATGCAAGTCTGACCCACATGGTTAGTGCAGGATAGAATAAAACAAGTAATCACCATTTGCTTTATAACTCTGTTTCTTTTGTGATTCTCATTTTCCTCGTGTGGGACTAGTAACTACTAACTAGTGCTTTAAGTTTACAACTTACTTTTTCTTTTATCATTTCTCTAGAAAATTAATTAATTAAATTTATTTCGGAGTTGGTGTGAGAGGAGAAGACTGGAGTTCATTGTGGCGCAAAATTAAAAAGATAAAGGATTTAATTTGCATTTTGACAACAAGGTAAACAAGTTATGACGAATGGGATATAGGAACATTTAATTCAAATTTGATGATTGCTGAAGAGACTTCCCAATGTATAAGCTAATCAATTTTATTTTGGGCATGGCACAGCTCCATTTCCTTGTGATGTTCATGCATATGTTGATTTTCCTAGTTATTTGTGTAGCAGCTGATGTCATACAACAGAATTTCTTTCTGAATCTCTAGTTACTCAATTGTTTTGCCCGTGCATTGCATGTCTATAACCACTTTCACCCTTTAGCAGTCAGTTGAGAGTTGCAAAAACAATGCCAGTTTATAGTGGTTCATTAAAATTGTCATTGCATTGGGTCTTTCAGGTCGCGGTCAAGGACGGGGAAGGCCTCGTGGTCGTGGTCAAGGTTTTAGGTCCAGTGGGCCAGTCCAAGCAGCTGCATGACTGGCAGTGAGGTAAAACACAAGTTTCCAGTGTGAAAAGATGGATTTGGATGCCTGATCTGCGCTGTATCTTTTCATGACAATGGAGTTAAAAAAAAATTTTATGGGTTTTGAGACTGGAAATTGTTTTCGTAAGCTGCATTTTTGTAGGTAGGTACAGTTATTTGCAGTAACATTAGTCACTAGCTGTTAACAGGAGTGTTATTTCGCTGTGTTAGTGTTGTACAATTCTTGAGTTCTAATTTTTTTTCCCTATAAATAACAGAGCAGTGCATTCATTTGTTTTGTATTAGCATTATCGATCGTGTACCGCTCCAATTTTTAAATCTGCTGCTATTGTCAATTGCATAGAACCCTAGTTTTGATTTTACCATGGCTTAAACAGTATGAAATTCTGTTTTTTACTCATTGGATGTAAAAAGAAAAACAAAAGGTTATTTTTCCAGGGGAAATCAGTTCTTGCATTTGAATGATGTTATAAAATTAAGTTAAACTGCTACATGAGAGTAATTGTAATTTTTAAGATGAGCAAAGTAAATTGGATTAGAGATTTTCTTCTTAATCAGAGATTTTGAATTTGAGTTTTGGGTATGAATTCTCTTTAAATATTTGAAAGGAAGTATATATTTCTTCCATAGGTCTGTCTGGTGTGAATTTAGATGAATCGAGCCGGTTGATTTCAAAATAAAATATAGTTTTTGTTTTATTAAAGTAATGGTTAATCAAATTGAAGTTATAAAAACGTACATTCCTGAAGATGAACAATACTGAAGAATATCATGTTTATAAATTTCTACTACAGGCTTTTCCTCACTAGTAAATGCAGCAAATCAGGTACGTAAAGGTTAGAACTTTCAAAAGCTTGGTAAACACCATGGGTCTTTATTTAGGCCCTTAAAACGTTATATGTACCTAAAACATTTTGCCTTTGTATCTGAAAATAGAACAATTTAATTCATTTTGAAAAATTTACAAAACCAGTATTTACGATTTGGTTTCAAATTTATTTTTAACCTGACTAAATCGGACAATATTTATATATTTTTTGTTTATACCACATGTATCTCCAGCCATTAGTAAATAGAACAATATATTGATATTAAAACAAAATGAAATTAATAAATTAAAATGTAATATTTCTTGAAAAGTAAAATTAAATTGTAAAAAAAAAGGTGTAATTGTAGAATATTACTATGGAGAATAAAAAAAAAAAAGTGATACAATTATATTAATTTGCCAAAATAATATAATTTTTTTTTTAAGTTTTTGCTCTTTCTATCCTGCCAAAATAGACTGTTTCTTATTTATTTCAAATCATATATGTTTTATTTAATAATATGTCTTATTATTAACAATTATTGTATTTAATTTTTTTTATTGAAGGTTATATTATAAAATATTTATGAAAATATAGGTAAAATTTATTATTGGTTTTAAAATAATATTAAAATTATTAATATTAAGATTTCGCTAAAAAAAATAAAAATGAATTTAATTGATTAATAAATAAAGATTTTCTCCAATTATATATTCATAATCTTCAATTCCTTGTCATCGTTTCTCTGTGCAGAAACTAGCTGTAGCAAAAGCAGGTAGCCATGGACTTCACTCCGCTTACCGACGCATTAGCCTCCAAATTGTACGATAAGATTTCTGATATCTGCGATGAACTCATGCTCAAGGTAATTTCTCCTTTCAATTTATTTTTTTCACTTTTCATTCGTCAATCTTTTTTTCTTCTCCCAATGCTCAAGTTTTCAGTGCCCTGCCTTTAGGTAATTAACTTTAGCGTTAATCAAAACCCTAAATTCCCATTTTTTTAATCTCAGTTCGCAGCCGAGGGAGTTCATTTTCAGGACGAGTGGCCTTATGCGATTCATCTTCTTGGCCACATTTATGTTAATGATATGTAAGTTATATCTGTTTTTGAGTTAGTGATTCGAAATTTGGTTTTGGGCTGAAATTCCATGTTTTAGAAGAGTTTTTTCTTTTAATTTTTGGGTTTTGGGTGAATTCTATAGCTGAATTGTTAGGTTTTAGAGTTTTATTTATTTAATTATATATTTTTGAAGATTCAGGTTTTTGGATATTTGATATCTGTTTGCTTTGGATTGGAGTTTCTCGTCTGCTCTTATATGGCTTTAGTGTGGTCTAGGAGTTTTCATTCATCTGTGGTGTGATGATCATGCAGTAACAGTGCTCGATTCCTTTGGAAATCAATACCTTCTGCTATCAAAGAAAACCAAACGGAAGTCGTAGCGGTCTGGAAACTTGGTCAGAGATTATGGACACGTGACTATGCCGGTGTACATGAGGCCATTGGTGGTTTCGAATGGAGTCAAGAAACCCGGGTTCTTGTGGCTGCATTCTCAGGCTAGTTTTTACATAACTTTTGTTTTAACTTTTAACACAGTTTAATATAGTTTCATTTAGTAATTTATAAATGTTGCTTTACTTTTATTATCACAATTTTAATAAAGCAAATTGATGTCCATATAGAATTACAAAGTTGCAATTGAGAACCTAAGTTTTTATCTTTGTTTTTCAGCATTCCTCTTCTTCCACACCCACCCCTTTTGTGTCTCTCCTTTTATTTGTTGTCCTTCTGTGTGTTGCTGAGATTATGATCATGGGAGCTTGAGTGAAGTGATCTATCGTTGCTGGTTCAGAAAACTTAATGGTTGCTCCACTAGTTTCCCATAAAAAATTTTGTAATCATGGTTTTAGTGGGTGAACCTTGTTAATGCAATGGCAAGGCATGATTGAAATTAGAATTCTTCAGGCAATACAATGTTCCCTTATAATTTGAACCACTAGAACATTCTCCTTGGAATGCGTGGGAATGGCTGTGTAGATTCATCCCTCTGCAGATCATGGTGCAGGAAATATTGTCACTCATTGTATCATTTGTTGATGTTTGTGTTCTTATAAATTTACAGTAAGAGATCCTTTCTTCCTTGATCTGGAGAAAGTGAGACTATTTTGGTGCCAGTTAGATACTAGTGCAAAAAAATGGATCTAAAGAGCTCATAGGTACCTTTATCTAGAGAGATTATTTACATTACAGAACAAATGAAAGAAAAAGTGGAGCTTAAGTAGAAAGTAGAAACTACTAATATTGTGTTGGGTTGAAGAAGCTCTTGGATGTCCGGAAGCAATCATATCTGCAATCGAATGCCTTGGTGGAAGTGGCAAGCAGCAAAACATGGAAATTGGTCTAACTGAGAATTGAAAATCTGTTTATTTTTGTGTGTGTGTGTGTGTGGTTTCAAATTTCAATATGATGAAAAGGCTCCACACGTTCTATCTTCCCCTCATACTAAAAATATGAAATCATCAGTGATTTTGCAATTACATGGTCAGATTGGTGCAACCTTACACTTTAATTTTTTTTTATGCAGAACTTTACACCAAGAGGATGTTTCAGTTGTTGCTGTCTGCTTATTCAACAATAAGCATCCAAGACACAGCTTGCTTTCTGGGAATGAACGAGGATGATGCTGCAAATTGTAAGATTTTGTTCTCCTTTGCGCCCTATTTGTTCCAATAAGCATCCAAGATTCTAGCAGCAGTTCAGTTCTTTCAAAATTAATTGAGAGATAGCTCTTTGTTCTCCCCATACTTTTTGGGTTGAGCATCTCATGTTTATGGCCATTGGGCTTTAGGTTAGATGGTTGTTAGGTTAAAATCTTAGCCACAACATGCACATATGTATTTTCTTACATACTACCAAAAGAGGAAGGTGGGGGATGCAAACCAGACATACGAATATAATAAAGTATGCTAAAGACGCTTAAAGCAGCTGTCGAATTTAGACTTATTTTTGTCCCAGTTGGAGTCTTTGGTGGCACAAATCTGATTCTTTCTCAAGCTCATTTGGGTGGATCCAACCACTGTAGATGTTGACATTTTCACCCGAATGGGAATTGCATCAGGTTGATTTATGTGTAGAGAGGAGACAGACCCTGGTTGTGAACCCAATAAATATTTCACCTAGTTGGCATTATGAAAGCCTGAGCAATACTTCTCTATACCACTCAGTATCAATTACTTTTTGTCAGGAAAAAAGAATCATTAGAAAACTGTTTTTATTTCTGAAATTCTAAGCATTATGATGAAGTGAAACTTATGTGGCAAATTCTTTCGTTTTTGAGACCTAATGAAGAGGATTTTGCATAAAAGTCTATGATTTATGCGCATTGATGATTGTTTGATACAAATGACCTCCTGCAATTATGAATATTGATGGATTGTTTGCTTAATCTTCTATTGCAAGCAAATTAGGATTTAAGTAGTTCTACATGTTCCAATTTCTTCTTCTTCTCTCTCTGTCCTGTTTGCTAGACTGCACAGAGCATTAATTGCTAATTATAATCTGTTGTTATATGCAGACGTATTACAGCAAGGTTGGATTGTTGATCCAGCATCTCGAATGCTAACTGTGAAGAAGCAGCCAATTGTGACAGAACAAAAACTGGATTCCAGCAAGCTACAGCGTTTGACAGAATATGTATTCCAACTTGAGCATTAATCATACTTTAAAAGAGTCTGAACTTTTTTTTTAACACTTTGTGCCACTTAGATCGTTCGATTGAACCAGTAAATGCTTTGAAGATTTTCAGGACGTGTAAACTTGATCTGCTCTCTCTCTCTCTCTCTCTCTCTCTCTCTCTCTCTCTCTGCTACCAGCGGTTGACAGAATATTGTATCTCCAACTTGAGCATTTAATCATCTTTAAAAGAGTTCTGAACTTTTTTTTTTAACACTTTGTGCCAACTTAGATCGTTCGATCTGAACCAGTAAATGCTGAAATTTTCAAGGACGTGATTAACTTGATCTCTCTCTCTCTCTCTCTCTCTCTCTCTCTCTCTCTCCTCTCTCTCTCTCTCTCTCTCTCGTCTCTCTCTCTCTCTTCTCTCGATTTCTTCTAGTTTAGCACTTTCTTTGGATTGCTTTCGCTTTGAGTTTTCCACTGTTATAAACCTTTTCCACCAGTGAAAAACTCTGCTTAAAGCAATTTTTTAATTTTATAGATTAAAATTTTTTGTTTGATGATACTTGAACTTTCCGTTTTTCACCCATTCTGTCTTAATTATCTATTATTCGCCATACATGTGATAGGCTCCGGATACAGTTTGCTTTGGACCTAACTTGTGTTTTCGACCAAATGAAATAACAATCTGATTTCTCCTCTCTCTTCTTTGGATCCCTCTCATTCTTCCCTTTTCTTTCATTTTCTTTCTTCCCAAACACCAAACTGAATCTCAGATCTAACCCCAATTTAGGATCAAATGTATGTCTGATCCTAACAGCTTGGCTTTCATGAGCAAGCTTTTTTTAATGAACCCAAACCAGTGTTGAGGTAGGTGCATTTCCCGTCTGCAATTTGTGACAACAGTTGAAAATCCTTTTTCTTTTAGTTTGCGTTTATTCAACTATTATACTTAAGCTTGTTGGATGTAACCAGCGGTTTCTATTAGTCTCTATGGTTGTGGACGTGGAAGCTTGCTTCAAGGGAAGCTTGCCACAAGGATACAAAGGTGAAATTGACAAATAAAAAATTAAAAAAAAATCTTTTCGTCATTTGTTAATTTTATAATAATATATATATATATGTATTTGCTCAACTAACTTGTCAACTAATGGTTATGTTGTATTGAATAGTTTCCTCCTATATGTGTACACGTTTCTACTCTCTATCCCTCTTTCCATACGGAAAAACAAACCACCAGGTGATAGAGCTATGGAGGAGGCCAATAGTTGTACCCAACACCTTGCAATTGGCCACTTCATATCACACATGGTTTGAGCTTAGGCAAGCTCATTACTAAAACCCACCAACCTTCTCTTTCCATTTCACATACTCCTTGGCTTCTTCACCTTACAGTACAGGGATCCATTTCTCTTACATTTCTATGGTTTCTGCCACCATTTCCCTCTGTTTTACTTCCACCATCTTCCACCATTACACTTCCTTGCCACAACACGAGTAATAACCATTGAAAAACTCTCACCTTTGAGGTTATTTCGTTCTTCAAAACAAGCCTCATCTCCATCAAACCCTACTTTTCTATCTCCAAAAAACCCACACCATTTAAAGCTTTAATTGTCGACTTCTTCTGCTGCTGCCTTCTCTTTCTGTTGCCTCCCAACTCAAGCATCCCTGCTTATTTTTTTCTTTACTTCAGGTGCTGGCTGGTTCTTGCCCTTTTTCTGCATCTTCCCACCATTTCATCAGAAAACTACCAAAAGTTTCAAAGGCCTCGACCAACCTTTGTTGATGTACCAGGTCTGCCACCATACTCTTACTCTGATATGCCAAAAACCAGGTACTTGATCGCACTTGATAAGGCGTACGAATACTTTATAGAATCAGCTTGCTTGTTTGCCAAGTTCAGTTGGGGATTATCACAAACACCTTTGAATCTCTTGAGACCAGAGCACTCAAAAGCAATATCAGATGGGTATTATGCATACCCAATAAGGACCACGCCACCTAACTTTACTGTATTGGACCATTAATAAGTCCAGCAAAAAATGAAAAAATGGCGGTGTGCCTGAGGTTTAGTTTGGCTTGATTCACAACCGAGTCGAAGAGTATTTTTTCTGTGTTTGGTAGCTAGGATTGTTTTTCAAAAGGAACAATGAGGAAAATAGCAATTGGGTTAGAACGAAGTGGGCAAAGGTTTTGTGGGTTTGTCCGTAATCCACCTTCTGATAACCAACCTTAGCCACTTCCCCGCGGTCAGACCCAGATTTAGATTCCTTGGGCTTCCTGATGGTTTTCTTAGATCGAACCAAGGATAGGGGATTTATGTGGTTGAAGACATGGGCTCCTCAAGTAGGGCAGCATTGAATCACAACTCGCTGGGGTTGGGTTTGTTACTCAGGTGGTGGGGAACTCGCGTACTTGAATTCTGTGTCTGCAGGGAGTTCCTATTGCGTGGTATGGCGCTTTATTGCAGAGCAAAAGGCATTAAACCAAATTGTTGCTGCGTCGAAGAGATGGAAAAATTGCTTTTGCAAATTCCAACGAGTCTAAAAAAATGGGTTTGTAGCTGCTTCGGAAGTGGAGAAGCGGGTTACTAAGTTGATGGACTCAGCAGTCAGGTAATCAAGTATAGAGAGCGGACTATTGCTGATGAAAATTGCCGCTGAGGAAGCATTTGAGTTGAGGGTGGTTCTTCTCGAGTTGCATTGACCGACTTCCCCACCGAGTTTGTGGGAAGCATTAATAATTGGTTTATTATCTCTATAATTTGATGCTCCCCCTATTAAGAAAGTTGATTTTGAAATCTGCAGTTGTTACCTAGAATAATTCTTTTTTTTCTGTCGAAATAAATCATCACATATAATCTTTTAATTCTTATTCTTATAATGCCATGTTGAGCTTAAACTAGAATTTTTTTATTTGTTCTATTTATTTAATTATAGATTAATTAGAGAAAAACATAATTTGGTCTAAAACCTAACCCAACCAACTTTACCTAATCCAGCCATGCTTATGTTCTCTCTACGTTAGTTAGTGCTTCCCTAAAGATAAAGTTATAAAACCATGTACAAATCATTCCCGGTTAGCCATCTTGCTTTCCGAGGCTGAGTATGAATTAATCGGATTTATAAGACTGTTAAAGTGGACCATGGCTTTGATACTTCGTGTAATTATAAAAAAAAACTTCCAATTTTTAATATTTTTATAACTTTAGTTAATTTTTGTATTTTACATTTTGTTTTTTTTATAATAAATTTATGATTTTATGTTGGTTTCCATTCAATTTTACATGGGTTGTCAAAAAAGAATAGCGTTACAACTCTGTTATATATCACCTTTTAATTGAAAATTTCACTAATAATTTAGTAAAAAAAAAAAAAAAAAAATTTTCTTGTGATTGATTAGGTTGGCTATGTGACTCTTAATTTTTAAAGTTTAATTATACAAAAATTAAATTTTTATTGAAACACGTAATGGTATTTCGATTATATTGAAGCCTTCGCAATTAATTTAAAAAATTTGTTCTATATAATATTGCATGTTAATTATAAATGGGAAAATCTATCACTTTAAAGGGGCTACGAGGTTGTTATTAAAAAAAAAAAAAAAAGAAGGATATCAAAATTTGTGGAAATTGAATGTTCGAGGATTTTTTTTTCTTTCCTTTTTTCCATTTGGCAAAAACCATAAATTTTCGGAAAATTATCAATGCAGGCTTGAAAAGATTTCATCAAAATTCAATACCACTTTCTTTTGATAAATCCTTTCACAACCAGTTCTAACTTTGAATTTGTGGTTGGGAGCTGTGTTCTTCCATGCATTGATTCTGAAACACCCCACTTGTCTTCAAAGCTTTTTCTTTGCCTTTAAGACAACTTCATTAGTTCAAAATGTTTCATCCTCATGGCAAGACTTCCGTTTCATCTTGCATGGCTTCAATCCAGTTCCTCTGTGTTCATTTCCATTAGCTTCTTCAAAGCTTTCACTTTCTCCCCGTCAGTGTCCAGTACATTACTCTTTGACTGGATATTCTAGTTAGTATGGTTGTAACTCTACTGGATCTTCTTAACTCGTTTTGAAACCTTCCGGTGCTGGTGGCCTGAACATGAAACACCATAATCTTCATCTGGTTCATTTTCATGAGGGAACTTTGGATTTTCTAACTCTGGCACTTAGTTCTTGTGGAACATTTTTCTTCATCTTTCAATTCGTCTGCGTTCTATTGGAGGAACTCTCTGTATGTTCTGTTGAGTTCTTCATTCAAAATCTAATTGGCACTCTGCTTTCGGCATATCTTCATTAAGTCTTGATCTTCCAACAAATACAGCTCACGATTTCTTAATAAATCGTCTTTTGGATTGGGTCATAAAACTTATGGCCATAGCCAATGATACCACACGTTCTACAGTCTTGACCATAAGATTAGGACCGTTCATCCTTCGGGACATATACGAAGGCTTGCAACCAAAACACTCGCAAAATGATCAAAGGAAACATGCTTTCCTAAACACCATAACTCTCTCTAGAGTATCATATTCTAGAGGGAAACAGAGTGAACGACCAAACCGCTGTGAGTTAACGCTTCACCCAAATCTTTTAGACAACTATTGCATGTGAGAGTAGGACATCGGACTCTCTCCATTCAAAGTTTTCTGTTCATCCTCTCAAGCCAAAACTGTTCAGTTGCGGCGTTTAGGAAAGGTTCGTTATGATGTCGAATGCCATGCTCTTTGCAAGAAAGGGGCTCAAATGGGCCCAGTGTATTCTTCCCACCCATATTTGTTTCTGATACACTTCAAGCTTTCTTGCCTTGTTCTTATCCTAACCAGGTTATAAGACTTCAATGGTTTGTATACACATGGTCTTCCTTAGGAAATGACCATCGATAAATATCAAACAAAAAAATATCGATTCCACCATATGAACATTTGGTCAATGGTTCCCCCCACCAAAAATTGGGGGAATGAATCAGATTTTTTTAATACATTCTTTCATTCTAGAAGGAAGGGGCGGTAAATCTTGAAAAGGGGGCTTAAAAAAGCTTAACCCATGTTTTAGGCCTTTTCCCGCATTTTTTTACAAATTCAGGGGACACTTGGTTAAGGGTGAACTCATCCAATCAAAAGGTAGTATGTTCTTTCTTTGCCAGAGTTGTCATTCCTTTAGCTTTTCACAAATAAATCTTTTTGTGAAGCTTCTATTGACCATTTCTTGAATGGTTGCTCAGAAACATTTCATCATCCAACCTTACAACCGAGATTATCTCTCTCTTTTT
>NW_023590999.1:5198104-5307101 GCF_014843425.1 Jatropha curcas | reverse complement strand
AGGAGAAGAGATCATATGCATTTGAAAAGTAATAGTTCAAAAATTTAAGTCAATACCGCGTTGAAAGAGGAGAAAAGATTTATCTTACACTCAAATATAACTAAATAAACAATCAAAAGTAATATTTTTTTTGAATTTAAAAAAACCGAGAGTATTTCTAATCAATGATCTGAGGATAATAAAAATAACGCTAACATTTTTAAAAAGAATCTTTTTTTTTTTTTTGAATTGGATTAAATATATCAAGAACTAACTGGATATACGTAAGTTTTTATCCCTCACTATTTTATTCTAAAATGCAATCTTCAGTCCGAGCAATAATAAATGTGTAAGCAGCAAAATAAAATTTTAGGAGATTTTAGATTATTGATAGTTGGATTTACTTTTCACCTTATTATATAGGGGTATAATTCTTGGTATTTAGAATATAGTTAAAATGAAAATTTTTTCTCATTTTATGAATCCTCTATTCACTATAGATGGTTTTGTCTCTAATTAGTAAATCGGGGTTTGTTGTAAAGGATCCTGGGCGACAAGTTAAATGATCACAGTACGTGCTTTTTTGACTTTTCTTTCTTTCAAATGACAGATATCAGCTCCCAATCCCAGCTGATCAAGTGAAGCCATTAGCCTTTGAATATGATGATGAACGAGGTAAAGTCTGACATTTGTCCTTTTGTAGCTTGCTCATTCCTTTTCCTCTCTCTTCTTGGATTGTTCATTATGTATTTTTGTTCCACTATCTAACTTCATGTTTATTAATCTAATATTGCCTTCCTAAAAGCCTTACGTACATGCCAAAGGCCAAAGGTCCTTAGTGGTTGAAGAAGAAATAGAGAAAGATGTTATTTAATCCAATCAATATCTTTAAAGAAATATCGCTGTTTGTGAATGCCACGACATAGTCTCTAATGAAGGCTCGGTTTTGAAAGCCGAACTTTTATTTTTAGGGGCTGGAAAATCGTTAGTGCAAGTGATGTAATTAGATAAAAAAAATTTGGCTACAATGGGATAACAAGTTGGTTGAAACTCACATGTGTGTTATCCTTAATTATCTATGATTTTGTCTGATGCTTGGAAAATAAGTTGGTTTGTAGCTGCATCAATGTCACTTATGAACCTACTCTAATTATGTTGAGTAATGCAACATTCCAAGGATTTGTTCGTTTATTTAATGTTTTTTTTTTATCAGTATCAGGTAATAGTAATGTGTAGCAAGAACATAATGCAATGGGGGTTGGGATGGCGGCTCGAGATATGGTGGTAGAGGTAGAGGTTCGCGGAAGAGGTCGGGGTTACCCGTGACGTGGAAAGGGGTAATGGTGTGGGGGAATAAAGCAGGATTCAGGTTATTACAACGGATATGGTGGACCGGCTGGAAATGCCTGCTCAAACCGTGGTAAGTTCCTATTTTGTTGTAAAAATTTCAGGCATTTCATTTTGTTGTAAACTCAAATTTTATTTTTGGGACATGGCACAGCCCATTCCTTGGTGATGTTTCAGTGCATATGTTGATTTTCCTAAGTCTATTTCTGAATCTCTAAGCGGTCCAAAGGACGTACGGGAAGGCCTCGTGGTCGTGGGTCTCAGGTTTAGATCCAGGGTGGGCCAGACAAGCAAGCTGCAATGACTGGCGCTGAGGTAAACACAAGTTTCCAGTGGGAAAAGATGGATTTTGGGATTGCCAGATTTGCGCTGTATCTTTTCATGAAAATGGAAATTAAAAAAAAATTATGGGTTTTTTGAGACTGGAAATTGTTTTCGAGGCTGCATTTTTGTAGGTAGGTACAGTTAATTTGCAGTACATTAGCACTAGCTGTTTAACAGGAGTGTTATTTCGCTGTTGTTAGTGGTCAAGGTTTCATTCGTTTCGACAAATGAAATGACAATCTGATTTCTCCTCTCTCTTTTTGGACCTCTCATTCTTCCCTTTTTCTTTTCCATTCTTTCGTAGCCAACAAACCAAACTGAATCTCAGATCTAAAACCTAATTAGGATCAAATGTGTGCTGATCCTAACAGCTGCCTTCATGAATAAGTTTTATGACCCAACCCAGTGTTGAGGTAGGTGCAATTTCCGGTCTGTAATTTGTGACAAACCATATGAAAATCCTTTTTCTTTTAGTTTGGTTTATTTAAACTTTAATACTTAGCTTGTTGGATGTAACCGCAGCCATTTCCTATTAGTCTCTATGGTTGTGGACGTGGAAATGCTTGCTTCAAGGAAGCTTGCACAAGGATACAAAGGTGGAAATGACAAATAAAAAATAAAAAAAATCCTTCGTCATGGTTAATTATATATTATATATATATATATACTATGTATTATTTGCTCAAACTACTGTTCAACTAATGTATCGTTTGTATTGAATAGTTTCCTCTATATGTGTACAACGTTTCTACTCTCTATCCCTCCTTCCCATACGAAACACCAAACCAACAGCGTGATAGATGCTATGGAGGAGGCATAGTTTTGTAAACCTCAACACCTGCAATTAGCCACTTCAATATCAATGGTTGAGCTAGGCAAGCTCATACTACCCACAACCTTCTCTTTTCCATTCACATACTCATTGCTTCTTCACCTTACAGTGCAGGATCACCAACCTTCTCTTTCCATTCACATACTCATTGCTTCTTCACCTTACAGTGCAGGATCCATTTCCCCTTACATTTCTATGGTTTCTGCCACCATTCCCTCTGTTTACTTCCACCATCTTCCCACCATAACTCTTCCTTCCACAACCACGAGTAATAACCATGAAACTCTCACCTTTGAGGTTATTCGTCTCAACAAGCCTCATCTCCATCAAACCCTACTTTCTATCTCCAAAACCCACACCATTAAAGCTTTAATTGTCGACTTCTTCTGTGCTGCTTCTCTTTCTATTGCTTCCCAACTCAACATCCCTGCTTATATTTTCTTTACTTCAGGTGCTGGCTGTCTTGCCCTTTTTCTGCATCTTCCCACCATTCATCAGAAAACTACCAAAAGTTTGAAAGACCTCGACACCTTTGTTGATGCACCAGGTCTGCCACCCATACTCTACTCTGATATGCCAAAACCAGTACTTGATCGCACTGATAAGGCGTACGAATACGTTATTGAATCAGCTACTTGTTTTCCAAGTTCAGTGGGGATTATCGCAAACACCTTTGAATCGCTTGAGACCAGAGCACTCAAAGCAATATCGGATGGATTATGCGTACCCAATAAGACCACGCCACCCATTTACTGTATTGGGCCATTAATAACGTCTAGCACTGAAAAAAATGGCGGTGTGCCTGAGTGTTTAACTTGGCTTGATTCACAACCGAGTCGAAGTGTTATTTTTCTGTGTTTTGGTAGCTTAGGATTGTTTTCAAAGGAACAATTGAGAGAAATAGCAATTGGGTTGGAAAGAAGTGGGCAAAGGTTTTTGTGGGTTGTGCGTAATCCACCTTCTGATAACCAAACCTTAGCCACTTCCCCGCAGTCAGACCCAGATTTAGATTCCTTGCTTCCTGATGGTTTCTTAGATCGAACCAAGGATAGGGGATATGTGGTGAAGACATGGGCTCCTCAAGTAGCAGTATTGAATCACAACTCGGTGGGTGGGTTTGTGACTCACGGTGGATGGAACTCGGTGCTTGAAGCTGTGTCTGCAGGAGTTCCTATGGTGGTATGGCCGCTTTATGCAGAGCAAAGGATAAACAAAGTGTTGCTGGTCGAAGAAATGAAAATTGCTTTGCCAATCAATGAGTCTAAAAATGGGTTTGTAGCTGTTTCGGAAGTGGAGAAGCGGGTTACTGAGTTGATGGACTCAGATACTGTTAACTCAGTCAGAGAGCGGACTGTTGCTATGAAAATTGCCGCTGAGGAAGCATTGAGTGAGGGTGGTTCTTCTCGAGTTGCATTGACTCGACTCACCGAGTCGTGGAAGCATTAATAATTGGTTTAAATTCTATAATTTGATGTGCTATTAAAAAAGTAATTTAAAATCCGCAGTTGTTACCAAAATAATTATGTTTCTGTCGCAGAATAAATCATCATATGTAACCTAATTATAATTATAATTACCATGTTGAACTTAAACTAGATTTTTATCTGTTCTCTTATTTAATTATAGATGGTTAGAGAAATACATAATTTGGTCTAACCTAACCCAACCAAACTCTAACCTAGTCCAACCATACTATGTTATACCTTAGTGTAATCCTAAAGATAAAGAATAAAACAATGTATAAATCATCACCCGGTTAGCCTTTTACTTTCAAGGGCGAACAAAGATTAAACGGGTTTGTAAACTGTTAAAACGGATACGTAAGTATAAAAAAAACCTTTAATTTTAATATTTTTATAACTTTAGTTAATTTTTGTATTTTATATTTTGTTTTTTTATAATAATTATGATTTTTATGTGGTTTCATTCTAATTTACATGGTTGTCAAGTGTAAGTATAAAAAAAAACCTTTAATTTTAATATTTTTATAACTTTAGTTAATTTTTGTATTTTATATTTTCTTTTTTTATAATAATTATGATTTTTATGTGGTTTCATTCTAATTTACATGGTTGTCAAAAATAATAGTGTTACAACTCTTATTATGTCACCTTAATTGAAAATTTCACTAATAATTTAGTTTAAAAAAAAAAAATTCTTGTGATGGATTAGGATGGCTACGTGACTCTTAATTTTAAATTTTAATTATAGAAAAATTAAATTTTTTATTGAAACAACGTAATGCTATTTCGATATACTGAGTCTCGCAATTAATTAAAAATTTTATCTATATAATATTGATGTATTATAAATGGAAATTCTAACTATCAGTTTTAAAGAGTTACGAGTTGTTATGAAAAAATCGTAAGATATCAAAATTTGTAGAATTGAATTTTAGGATTTTTTGTTTCTTTCTTTTTCCATTTGGCAAAAACAATAAATTTCGAATTTCAATGCAAGCTGAGTACTACCTCTATTTATCTTATTTGAAATTTCACATCATTTAAGAAATTTATTAAATTTATCTAAGTTATAATAAATATTGAATAAATTGATTATATTACTTTTTATTTATGATTAATTTTTTTAAAAATTATTAAATAAAATTAATACGATTATTGATCCAATACAGATGGGTAAATTCAATAAATAGCAATAAATATTGAATAAATTGATTATATTACTTTTAATTTAATATTAATTTTTTTAAAAAAATTATTAAATTAAAATAATAATTATTGATCCAATACAATGGGTAAATTCAATAATATAGTATAGATTTAATGGGCCAACGTAATCTTCATGAATCATTAAAACCCATAAATATAACAATTGTTTGAAAATAAATTATTTTTTAAAATGTGACAAATATTATGAAGTAAAAATAGTAATTATTTTCGATTTAGGGCTCTGACCAATGGAATACTTCCGCCTGACTTGAAGGTGCAGCCTTATCTCATCATATTAAAGGTCGAAAGTTACTTATCCAATGAATTTTTATATTCTACGGAAATAGTAGTTCTAAATACTTCTTTCCACTCTATCATAAATAACAATTTAATTTGCCTTTACTTGAAAATTAAGAAAAATATTTAAATAAAGTAATTTTATTACTCTTTTAATTTTATTTTTTAATAAAAAGACAAAAATAATTGATAAAACAATATTATTGATAAAATAATATTTTCACTTGTTGAGTTTTAATTAAAAAAATAGATAATTAATTCGAAGCATTTTAAATTAATAATGTAAATTATGTCTTGTTGAGGAACATTAGTTGGTCCAATAACTATTAACAACTGTTAGCATTTAGATATTAATCTACATGTAAAATAGCAGTGTTGAATAGAAATAATTTTTTAACACTCTTTTTAACTTTTAAATGCTTAAATATTTACGTCACTGAATAATAGGAATACTCTTCCTCTTTACTTACCAAATTAATAATCATGAGGTCTTAAATCTTATGTGTTAAAATTAAATTTGTGCTAAATAAAATTTATTAGCATATCATCCTCCAACCACCAAATCTTACGGTTAGCACTATAAGCCTCAGTTCTTGTGGTAAGCATTATAGGCAATTGTGGTGTGAAGAGCTACCTAATTCTTTATTATCCCTTCAAAAATTGAAGTATTTGTCCAAACTATCTCTAAAGAAACGATGGAGGAAGCTATAGTTCTTTATACAATACCAGCCATGGGTCACTTGAAACCTATTCTAGAGCTAGGTAAGCTCATACTCACCCATCAACCTTCTCTTTCAATCCACATAATCATCATCTCTGCCTCTCAAACTACTACAGTATCCATTTCCTCTTACATTTCCCAAGTTGCAACTACCATTCCCTCAATCAAGGTTCATCATCTTCCTTCAACAAATCATGAAACCAAAATCTTTGAGGTTATCCGTCTTAGTAATTCTCTTCTCCACCAAACCCTACTCTCCATCTCCAAAAGCTACTCCATTAACGCTCTAATTATTGACTTCTTTTGTGTTGCTTCTCTTTCTGTTGTTGCCCAACTTAACATCCCTGCTTATTTCTTTTATTCTGCTTGTGCTGGTAGTCTTGCTCTCACGCTATATCTTCCTGTTATTCATCAAAATAATACTACTTTTAAAGATCGCAGTGCTTTTCTTGACGTGCCGGGTTTGCCGCCAATAAAGTTGTCCGACTTGCCTAAACCAGTCCTTGATCGCTCCGGTGATGTCTACGAAAGCTTTCTAGACGTGGCTGTTGGTTTACCGAAGTCATCGGGGATTATCATTAACACCTTTGAGTTTCTAGAGAGTAGAGAAGTCAAAGCAATATTAGATGGACTAGGTCTACCCAAAGGCAACGCCATATCACCTATTTACTGTGTTGGGCCATTGATAGAAACCATGAATCTAACAGATGGTGGGCATGAAATAGAGTATTTAACGTGGCTTGAGTCGCAACCGAGTCAAAGTGTTATTTTTTTGTGTTTTGGTAGCTTAGGGAGGTTCGAAAAAAAACAGTTAAGGGAGATAGCAATTGGGCTGGAGAGAAGTGGACAAAGGTTCTTATGGGTTGTGCGTAATCCACCTTCTAATAACCAAATCTTGGCTCTTTCAACTGAGCCAGAGCCAGACTTGGACTCATTGCTTCCTAAAGGTTTCGTGGATCGAACCAGGGAGAGGGGACTTGTGGTAAAATCATGGGCTACTCAAGTAGCAGTGTTGAATCACAGCTCGGTGGGTGGGTTTGTGACTCATTGTGGGTGGAACTCGGTACTTGAAGCAGTGTGTGCTGGAGTGCCAATGGTGGCATGGCCGCTTTATGCAGAGCAAAAGATAAACAAAGTGTTGTTGGTGGAAGAAATGAAAATTGCTTTGCCAATCATTGAGTCCGAAAATGGATTTGTTACTGCTTTGGAGGTGGAGGAGCGAGTTTGTGAATTGATGGGCTCGGAAGCTGGTAACTCGGTTAGAGAGAAAGCCATTGACATGAAAATCGCAGCCAAAGCAGCGGTAGGCGAAGGCGGTTCCTCTCGAGTTGCATTGTCCCGATTCATCGAGTCATGGAAAAAGCTTTTAAATTTTTAATGTTTTCTTTCCGTCTAGTCCTATTTGCACAACATAATAAATTCAATAATATAGTATAAATTAATTTAATGGGCCAACGTAATCTTCATGAATCAATTACCAATTACCATAAAGAATTTCTTTTAAAAATCAGTATTATTATTATTCTTTTTCTTTAGTGAACAGTGAAAAATAGTTCTAATTTTTTTTATTAGTTTAATGTATAAATGGATCATACGTCAACAATAGATAAGTAATTTCTATTCAAAAATGCATTGAAAAGTTAATAGTTCGAAATTTAGTCAATACTATTGAAAGAGGAGAAAGACTTATCTACACTTAATGTATAATTCGCTTATACACGAAACTAACAAAACAATATTTTGATTGAAAAACGAGAATATTTCTAATCATATATTAAGATAAAAAAAATAAAACGCTAACATTTTTAAAAGAATTTTTTTTAATTGGCATAGCATATTAGACTAACACTGGATATAAATAAGTTTTATCCCTCACATTTCTATCTAAATGCATCTTCAATCCGAACGATATAAATGTGTAAATAGGAAAATAAATTTAGGAGATTTTAGATATATTGATAATTAGATTTACTTTTCACCTTATTAATAGGGTTTAATTCTTGGTATTAGAATATAATTAAATGAAAAAAATTTCTCATTCATGAATCCTGTAATTTCACTATAGATGGTTTTTCTCTAATTTGTAACGGGTTTGTGTGAAGGACCAAGGCCAGCAAGTTAATTAGATTCAATTATTTATTTCATATTGAATTCATAAGTTAGATTTATCTTTAATACAAAATAATCTAAACCATTTTGGTTGGTTCGTCATTTTCATTATATGCCACTTAGTATTAGTATATTTATCCGATGTGAAATTATAAACACATTTCAACAGTTTGTTCGCAAAATTAGTTGTTTTGGTAGCTGTTAATTGTTTTAGTAGCATTTAGTTATTAGCTGTTTGAGCAGTTTTTCATGAAATGCTAAAAGTTAAACATTACATGAGTTAACTTTTCATAAAATGCTCTTTAATCTTTAAAAGTTAGTTCAAATGCGATGTTACCAAACACTATTAAAAGTGGCGTTTAGCGTTATCTTAATTTTCAAAAGCTAGTTCATATGCGATGTTACCAAATACTATAAAAAGTAGCGTTATCAAAACGCTAAAAGCTACTTAAAAAGTTATTGCTGAACACAGCCATCATCTTTACATTAAAAACATGAGAAATAATTAATAATATATTTTTTAAAATAACGCTTGAGAATAATTATCTTTTTGTGGTTATCCTACCCTTTTATTTTGTCAAATTCACCTTAAAAACTTAATAAGAACTTAATGCAAGCTCAATATTAAATTTGTTTTGGTTATCCAATTCTTGTCGTTTTGCCCTAAGCCTTTAAATCAACATGTTAGAAACTTACTTCCCGCATTGAAAGAACTTTCAAACTTAGTTTCCATTGCAAGAGGCAAAATACTTTTCCATTCAAATATAATTGATTATTATTTTAGAATAGAATATCATTATTCATTGTTGTAATAAATTTTAGTATCATAAGAGGTTTTAGCTTGAAAAAAAAAAAGTGAGATCTTGCAATTTTAATCTTTTAAAGACACAATAAATTATAAAAGTTTGGTCTAAAATTTCTAAAAAGTTAGCCTTTTATAATTACATTGGTGATAATCCAAACAAAAGGTGGATTATTCAGAGCGAGTTGAACGGACAAGGAATGAAATTTAAAAGATCAAGAATATACGATTAATGACACAATCCTAACATCTTAATTATTTGTTAATCATTAATCTTAAACAAAATTTAACTTTCTCTATTTTCCTTCACCTTTGTCTCTACCCCTCTTGTCTCTCTTCTCAGCGATGATCGACAAGTATTTTTTCCGTAGTCACCCATTTTCTTTGTTCATGGTTTTTTAGTTTGTTTTATATCTTTTTCTACCTTACATCCATGTCTTTTTGAAAGATATTTTGCATGTATGTTCTCAGATCTATTTATTTTGGTAGACCTTGAACATTGAGTTTTATTAAATCTCTTTTGAGGTTATTGTTGTTAACCTCTTAAAGGTCATCGAGTTAAATGGTGAGCGTAAATTACGACGAAATGTAATGTATTTATCACTTATGGCATAAATTCAATGTCCTATTAACACGATCAGATTCTTTAAATCAAGCTATAATTGTTATATTTCGTATAAGTGATTAACAATTAAACTTGTTGTGAAAAAAATATCTTCATCATTACAAAGACTGCAAATTGATTAATTAGACAAAAACTAATACAACTATATTTGATTTTTGAATTATATAAATTAGAGTCATATATACAAAATCTCTTGGCTCTTTTGGCCTTGATTTGAAATTCATTAGTACTTAACTAATAATAGACAACAAAATATATACAGTTATACAGTATCCATGAAAATTGAAACCCACACCCATTCTAGCATGTATTGATAGGTTTTGTGGACTTATAAATTTGATCAACCAATCTAAACCTCTTCATTCTTCTCTTAGGATACCCATCTGCTTCTTCTTCTTCCTCCTCCAAAGTAATACTACTAGTACTAGATGATCCACCACTTTCATTGCTGGCGCCGCCATACCTCTCCTCCTTGTGATGGTGGTGGGGGAGGCTGTGGGTGTTGCTTAGTTGCAGTAACAACTGAGCGACATGCAATTCGACGTCCAATTCCCAGTCTGAAAACGAGATGTTCATCTTCTTCTTCTTCTGGATCGTTCTTTTTTCGCCAGTTGAAGGAAGTTTTGCCATGTTCGAGCAGAACAGAGATGGTCAGCTTTAGAATGACTTGGGGTTATATATAGGGAAATATAATAGCGTGTCCGAAGAGGATTAGGAAATCCTTATCATGCAAGTAAAACAAAGTCGGTTAGAGACGAATGAATGGGAAGAAGTTATGAGGGCTTTTTTGGAATTTCACACAATTACTTGTTTCCCACCCTCGTTTGGCAACTTTTTTTTCTTTTTTTTTTTCAATTTCAATATTTTGAGATTTTATTCAACTGGGTGAATTTATTTTTAAAGATTGTTAAATCAATTAATTTAAATTCAAATATCATTATGAATTAAATAATTATAATTTTTTTAGCATTATAAAGTTTATTTATAAATATTAATAGACGATAGGATTAACCGTAGTAAATTATATTTTCAAATTAATTTTATTTGTATGGTTTCGATCTAAACCAAAACACATATATAAAAAAGCAAAAAAAAAATATAAATTAGAATTACCTATAAATTATGTGAAATTACTTATAATTCTACCAAATCCTGCTTATGATGATCACATTCATTTTGGTTGAAAGAAAATATTCCTTGTGTCAACTATCTTTGGAAATAATATTTAAAAAAAAGCATTAATTTAAATTTTGGTTTGATTCAATATTCATTGAGCAGATCATATATAGATTTACAGGCGAGCATTCGGCCGATTAGAATAATATTCTTAACCAATTTTTTTTGAATTAATCAAATTAATCTTTTAACCGAATCATTGTAGTCCAATTAATTTCGACTATTAACCATGCTGAAATTCAAAGAAATTAACCGATCGAATTTAATCGATACTGTGATTAATTAATTGATTTTAATCAAAATAAACATTAACTGAAATTATTAATTTTTTTAGAAAAAAATAACTGAAATGTTCTTAATTTTTATTATCTACTTATCAAAAACCACGTAATTTCGATAGTAGGTTAATTTGTTAATTTGGTTTGATTAACTTTTAATCGAAACTTTAACCCATCACTTAAAAATCTAATTTTCACCCTACGTAGATCCAGTTGTTTGGATTCATACATTAGCCTATCATAACTGGGTTTTAGTGGGTTCATTTTGATAGTTGTTGGGCTATTGTCTCCGTTCAAACTCTCAACTCTGTTCCATCTTTACAATATGGCTGAGCTCAAATCTTTTCCTCGGAGGTGTTCCATTTTTATCTGCCTATACTTTGATTCTGATATATTTAAGAAGAAAAGAAAAAGTTGTTTAAAAAAAAAATGTTTGAAACTCTAATTGGAAATTAATTATTATAAATATTCCCAAAATTTAAATTCATTTTTCATACCATAAAAATGAGTTATTAGTCCATCAAAAGCACCAAAAGCATTACGAATTCAATATGTTTCACATTTTGTTTAATTTAATATTTTAATGCTTTGATAAATATTAAGATATGTAAATAATCTAAATTAGACATTAAATGAGTGCGTTGAGCATAAATAAATTTGAGTTCGAGCTAAAAAAAAACAAGTATGAGCACAATTTATTTTGCCGTTGTTAAACTCAAATTCGACTTGTTTATAATTTATAATTTTTTTTAGTAAAAACCGTGCTTATATATAAATTCAAACTCGAATTTAAGCTTGTCTAAGCTTGCGAATATAAATTTTATTCAAAAATTTTTAATTTATTTATTTAATAAACAAGCCTAAATATATATACTTTTTTTTCTACGGGACATGGATTAAAAAAGTTAATTAATATTTTAAATTTTATAAAAATAAATAAGAAAAGTTCTATAATATCCTTGGAGGCTTAATTATTGTCATTCAATTTTCTCAATATGTTAGTCTTCCTAGAACTTTCATCACTATTTAGGGTGAAATTGTAATTACTATGAAAATAGGTTTAGTAAAGGTGTTGTAAGGGGAAAAAAAATTGTGTTGGAATGATAAAATGACATATATTTTGCAACTTAAGAAAAACAAGAAAATATAAAAACATTTAAGCTTTTACTATTACTCCGTCTCCCTCTATTTCAAAACAGAAGTCGTTTAAAATTTTTATACGAAAATTAAAAAATTTAATTCTCATAAATTATAATAAATTTAAAAATAATTTGATTAAATTATTATTTATCTTAAAATTAAAAATAACTTGTTAATGTGATTATCATATCTAATATAAATAAGAATGATATTAAAAAAAATATAATTTATTACTTTATAAAATACTCAAAATAATTTATATTTTGAGATAAAACGATCACCTAAATACTTTTTTTTATATATATTTAGGAAGTACTGTCATTTTATTATTTACATTAGAAGGGATTGCAAAAGGAAGAGTCTGTGTTTAAGGAGCCACGTAATTTGCTGGAAAGCGGAAAGTTCCGCATGCATGAATGCCAAATGTGCATTCAAGGACGACACGTGCACGATCCTTTTCATTTCCTTTCAACATTCCGAAATTGAATTTTTTTTTTTTTATTTTGACAAGTGCTAAATATATTTTTTATTTATAATATAAGAGTAATAATAATATATCCCATTAGAAATTTTCAACAACTTACTAAGATAAAGAACTATTTTTATTATTAATATTGTAAATTATATGAAACATTATATTTCTTTTAATATTTAAAATACACTGATTAAACAGTTGATAAAACAATTAATTTTATGAAACAGGTTTTAAATTAGAATATAGTTATTAAATATTAATTTAATTTGATAATAGCATAGAAAATTAAAATCTCTAAGGAGAAAAATAAAAGAAAAACTAGAATAACGCTATCATATATACATATTCTTTTTTTAAAATTATAATATTATACCAAAACAAATATGTTATAAATATTTGTAATATTATTGAGATTTCCTTAAAAAATAGAATTGTCAGAAAGTTAAATATATAGCATTATTCTAAAACAACCCGTATTTGATTAATATAGATCCTTATTCTATCATTCTCCTTTTTAATTTTTGATATATTAACTATTTTGCTTTAAAATATGCTAATTAAACTTGATTATTTAAGAATTAATTACTTTTTTAGCGTTTGCTAATCAATATAAGCATGCCACTAGAGAAAAACAACTTAATTCATTTAGTTTTTCAAATAATTTATTTTAATGCTTAGATTGTATATTTGAATTTTGAGTGAATATTTATAATTTTTAATATCTAAATGAAATAAAAAAAAGTTAATTAAATTATTTTAAATTAGTATAACTTTTTCTATCATCCACCATGGAAATCATTTAACCTCTCAATTAACAAAAAAACAATGTTTGAGTTTAAAAATTACAAGATAAATAAAGAAAATGACATAAACTTGCATAAATAGGAATGGAAAAAAGACAAGCAAGAAAAAAAAAAAAAAAAAAAACAATTAATCCAAACAAATTGGTTTTGAGTTTAAAAATGATGCAATTGTATAAAATAGAAGAAAAATGACATAAAAACTTGAAGTCTATATAAGAGACGCATTAGGAAAAAAAAGAAGACAAAAGCAAAGAAATAAAACGAAAATAAAAAAAAGTACAACAAAAAAAAAAAAAAAAAAAAAAAAAGTCAACAAAAGTAGAGGACTTTATTTCTAAAATTGAAGAAGATAACTCCATTACACAATCTCCTAATATTTTTTTTTCTTCATATTTATAGAAAAATTTTCAGTGGCAATACCTCAACTAAGAACTAAGACCGCTCATATGTGGATCAAGCTAGACTCATATAACTAGCTTTAAGCATGACTGAAATCTGCAAATTCATTTACTATAAACCCTGATTGTGATTAATTTCTCAAAAAAAAAAAAAATCTATATAAAATTGCAATAGATTGTAAAATTTAATACAATAACAGGGGAAAATAATTAGAAAATTTCGTGTATAATTATGTTTTATCTCTAATCGAAATACATTTTTTGTGTATTTTCTATTTAATCGATAAAAAAATCATTATATTGGAAATTTTAATTAGAAAAATTTTGGATAAGAGGATCTAGACATAATACCTTCCACATTAAAAGAGGAAAACAAAATAAATAATAAGGTAGGTAACATTAATAGCCCAGTAGAGATATACTAAGAATGAATCATAAAGGGGGAATTTGAAAACGTAAATTAGTTTATTGAATAGACATGTGCATGCATTTTTTTTTAAAGAAATATATATAATTTATATAAATGAATCGAAGAGGGTAAACAATTTTTTACATCTATCGGAGATTAATTAATTATATAAAATTGATTAATATACATCGAAAATGATCAAACTTAGTAAGTACTTACAACATCAAATTTGGTTAAGCTTTGAAAGTTGGAGAGTGGCTAACGTTTTACTATTATTCTTTTCTACCTTTTAGTAGTACTTAAAATACGAAATGCAGATGCAAAGTTTTATATTAACATCATGCATAGTTTCAATTTTCAAAGTGATTCTATCGAGTAAGAAATATTTTGTCAATCCATAAACTTAATAAAAATATTTTTAGCAATCTCAATATTTTTGACCTTTGATAGATGGATAGATCTATTATATAACGTATTATTTAGATACATAGATAAATAGATATATAGTAGATTTGACTGTATTGAGTAAGAAATATTTTCGATTTTATTCGGTTGGATCCAACAGATGTATATATAATGGTCACCCCTACCAATAAATAGCAAATTTTTATCACTAAAAACATGAAAGAAAGAAATTCAAAATTTTCAGAAATTAGAGACCAAGAAAGCTGACCTTTACTAGATCAAACCAATCTTGCACACAGAGATTTAATTACCCATAAAGGACTTTGATACTCACAAATTATACAAAGCTCTCTTCTTCCTACGTATGGAATTTTTCACAGCTATCAATCTCTCAAAACGACAGCAAAAATTGAATGCTGTAAAGTAATTACTCTACTAACTTTTGAGAGCCTAGTTGGTGTGTGCTTCCACTAACAAGCCACGATACTTTTTATAACCCTAACTATCTATATTTCACCTTCCAAATGTTAAATAGACCCTAAAGATCCTTTACACGTGCCAACTATAAGCCTTACATAGCACAGTCCTTTGGGGAAGAAGCTCTACACAACTTTCCATGCAACTACTTACATTTTCTTTATTTTGAAAGAAGTTGAAAATTATGTAGTATATATATTATACATACCCTCTTCTCCATTTCTTATTCTTCTTTTATATGTTTTTGTTTCTCTTCTCTTAGTTCTCTGTAATTCTTTTTTGTTTCTTCAAGGATATTACTGGTTAATAGAGAGAGAGAGAGCTATATCAGTTCTAAAGAATAGAAAATGAGGCAAATTAGTGAAGTTTTGCATGGGTTGAAACCAGTTATTCTAATGGTTTTGGTTCAGTTTATATACTGTGGGATGAATGTTTTTTACAAATTGGCTGCAAACGATGGGATGAATTTGAGGGTTCTTGTTGCTTATCGCTGGATTTTTTCCACAGTTTTTATAGGCCCTCTTGCTCTCATCCTTGAAAGGTATATAAAATATATATAATTTCTTGTTTTTTTAATCAATTTATTCCATTTTTTTGTAAAGCTTTTGATAGTTTTTACATGTACAGTTACTAAAAAAATCATTCCTTGTTCTTGTTTTAATTGATTTCTTGTAATTTCTAAAAGTTTGGCTTGTTAATTATTTATTAGGAGGAAAAGACCAAAACTCACCTGGGTTATAATTTGTCAAGCTTTTCTTTGTGGGCTATTTGGGTAAGATATTTATATATTAATCATAGTTTTTGATAATTATATTTTCTATAAAATACTTAATTAATTAAATTTATATTTCTTTTTGTTTGTTAATTAGGGGAACGTTAACTCAAAATTTGTACGTGAAAAGTTTAGTCTTAACATCTGCAACATTTGCTGCTGCTGTGAGCAATCTCGTTCCTGCTGTGACACTAATCTTGGCAACTTCCTTTGGGTAAATATATTTTTTTTTTTCTAAATAATACAATTTATTAAAGATATATGAAAAATACGTTTAGAAAATTTTATTTCAGGTTGGAGAAGTTGAAACTAAAGACAGTGGTGGGGAAAGCCAAGCTAATAGGGACATTAATAGGAATAGCAGGAGCAATGCTTATTACTTTCTACAAAGGAGTAGAAATAAATATTTGGTCAACAAATACTCATCTTTTGAAACACAGTCATGATGATCATCTGAAAAGTCAAAATGATTCAGTCAATCAAATTTTGGGTTCTTCTATGGCATTGGGCAGTTGTGCTTCTTATGCACTTTGGTTGATAATTCAGGTACCTGACTTCATAATTAATTTCTGCCCATTTGGTCAATAAAAAAAAATAAATATGTATTTTGTCTATTAATGTCAAAAGTCAAGGGTCAAATATATAAATATATATTTTTGTTATTCTTATTTTTATAATTGATATATAATTTTTTTTTTTTTTTTAAATTAATGTCAAAACGTCAAGGGTCAAATCATATGAAAATATATATTTTTGTTATCTTATTTTTATAAATTGATATATAATTTTTTTTTTTTTAAATATGTCTGAGGACAGGGACTAAGTGAGCCAGGGATATCCATGTCCGTATTCTGTCAGCATTAATGTCCGTTATGCTTTTTTTTTTTTTTTTAAATATGTCTGAGGACAGACTAAGATGAGCCAGGGATATCCATGTCCGTATTCATGTACAGCATTAATGTCCGTTATGGCCTCGACTCAATGTGTTATTTTATCTATAAGCATGGAGAGAAATTGGAATTACTGGAAATTGGGATGGAATATTAGGCTCCTGACCGTTGCTTACTCGGTACTATATTTTTTTATATATATTAATTAACAATTTTTTTTTAATTTTTAAATTACAGATTGTGTTAAATAATAATAATAATGCTAAGTGTTATTGACCGTTGATTTTGAGTTTATTAATTAATTTTTTTTCTATTATTTGTTTAAGGGAATTGTGACGTCCGGATTAGTTGTAACCCTAATTGCATGGTGTGTGAGCATGAGAGGTCCAGTGTTCGTGGCTAGTTTTAATCCTCTCTCCCTTGTGCTTGTAGCCATTATAGGCTCATTGATTCTGGAAGAACAGCTATATCTTGGAAGGTATATATATATCTATTGTTCTTATTATAATTATCTTGGATTTAATTTAAAATAGTGAAATTGTATTTTAATTACTTAATTGTGTTTAATTTGCAAGTGACAGCATATTAGGGTCAGTAATGATAGTGTGTGGATTATACATAGTGCTTTGGGGCCAAAAGAAGGAAATAAAGGAAAAAGCTAAGCTAGTGCCAACAACAAGTACACCCACTTCTCAATTGGTTGAAGTTGTTGCTGATGAAGATCACTCGACACTGCCAAAGGAGAACCAACACGATTAGCATATTTGAAAAACTTTTGAAAAGAAAAAAAATACATATATAGGAGCACAAAATAGGATCATTAATTGTAAGAGATTTTCGCTAAGTGTAGGCTATTATATATGTAATTACTTTTTTGCTTTAAAAAGCATGAGTTAATATCCTTTCATGCCACTTAATTTGTCCTATTGTCTTCCCAATTAAGGATTCTTCCCGATCGAGGATTCATTCGACAAATTAGCTGTTTTGATAAAAGTTAGTTGTTTTGGTAACATTTAACTATTAGCTATTTAAGTAGTTTTTCGTGAAACACTAAAAGACAAATTAGCTGTTTTGATAAAAGTTAGTTGTTTTGGTAACATTTAACTATTAGCTGTTTAAGTAGTTTTTCGTGAAACACTAAAAGTTAAACGTTATGTGGGTTAACTTTTCATATCATGCTACTTTAATTAATATTTAAAAGCTAATTTAAAAGCTAATCCAAACGCTATGTTATCGAATACTATAAAAAATAATGTTTAGTCAATGCTAAAAACTACTTAAAAAGCTATTGTCGAACGCCGCTTAAGTCAAAATTATAAATATTGAACGTATGTATTAATTTTAAAGCATTATAATTTAAAATTTAGGGCATATTTAACATTATTAATTTAGGGCATATTTAACATTTGTAAGGTTAGAATATGTATATGTGGCTTGTTAGTGGAACTGTGAAAGCACATGACACATCGAATTACTTTTTAGCATTCAATTTTTGCCGTGGAAATTATTACTTATATATATGTATGGGAAAGGGACAAACAAATTTAAGAGAAGAAATTGGAGCTATTGGAATTTGGGAATGCTCATTAAAAAAGAATATTTAAACTATGGGGAGAAATGTTCAAATAAAAAGTAGAACTCCAGCTGGGATGTGATTCAATCGATAATGTTCAGCCTGGGATGTGATTCAATTAATAATGCAGACTGGACATGTGAGAAGAGTACTCGAGTTCGATCTTTACTAAACACATCTGCAGAGAAAGGCGGAAAGCTTTAACTGTGACTAAGCCCCAAACCGAATTAATCGGTCCCTGATAATAAGGTCCGAGACTGATAGTTTAAAAAAAAATTAGCAGTTCTACCTTATTATTGACTCAAATTTTAAATTAAATATGTCATATATATTATTTTCTTTTTATAGGTTCAACCCCACTTAAAATTTTAAATTAAAAATTTTTAATAAGAATTTTAAATAAAGTTGTAAGCACTTGGTGTAGGTGATAAGGTTTTGTTTTTAACATAATGTGGGTATGCTATTTTTCCTTTTTTGATGCATAAAAATTTATATAAAGAAAAAAAAAATATGGTGCATAAAAGCATTACACATTAAAGCTATATATACATTTATATGTAAAAGAAAAATAAAGGGATTATATATATACTTTGTATTTTATTCTAATTATATTCATGAATTTAATTTGATTTTAATTACATTCACAAATTTAAAACTAAATTTAGCTATATATATATACCATTTCGTTTAGCTAGATAATTCAATTTTTGCTATAAATTCTACTAACTAAAATATAGAATTTAGTTATAAATAATAATTTCTTATTTAATTATATTAATTCCATAAATATTATATTCTCTTTTAGGATCCTCTTTAGCGTTTAAAATATACATACATGTAATTGATAAGTCCCACTAAACTGTGATTGGTTCTTTACTTTTTTATTTTTTTTTTATTTTAAAATGTAGTCCTATCTCGATTTTTAAAATAAGATAATTTTTGCAGTTTTTTTTTTATCCTATCCTTATCAAAGTTTGAAAAAAACAATTTATCGAAATTTCTATTTCTTATATTTCTAAATTATAAATAGAAAACTATGATTTAATTATATGAGTTATATTTTCTTAATTTGTGTGAAATTCAAATTAAATTTATTTTTCTTCTCAGAAAATAATCATATCTTTTTATTTACTTGTATACTTATTTACTTCTCTTGTGTCTTGTCGTAATAAATATTTACAACACGTGTGCGTATATATATATATATAAAAGCTGGTTTAGATAGATCTTAACGGGATAATTATGAATTTTTTGTATATTAATATTTTCTATTATTCATATTAAGAGAATATTACTGAACAAAAAAATCACAAATCACCATGTGCGAAATTACTAGCTACTATTTCTTAGGCAACTGTGCAGAGTCAACAATGGACTTGGGATTCTCAGATGCTATATCCTGTTACAGATACTCCACATGTAGAAACAGATCCGAAGCCATTTAGAGATCGAAATCCCGTTCCTGTTACACCATTTTAGTATCAACAAACTGCTCCTAAGTCGGTAGCTCTCGCTTCAAAAGCCGTTTTCTTATTTAAAATTTTTATCATTTTTGCTCATTCGTTTTTGGCAATTCTTTAAACTTGCTCACAGATATAAATCTTGTTACAAAGAAATATATATATATATATATATATATACCTTCCGATCTTGTTCTTCTTCTGTATGTTTTCGTTTCCCTTCCATTTTTAGAAAATGAAGCAGATAAGTGAAGTTTTACGTGGGTGGAAGCCAGTTATGGTAATGGTTTTTATACAATTTGCATATGCTGGAATGAATGTGTTTTACAAATTGGCTGCAAATGATGGAATGAATTTGAGGATTCTTGTTGCTTATCGCTGGATGTTTTCCACAATTTTTATTGGCCCTCTTGCTCTCATCCTTGAAAGGTATATAAAATATATATAATTTCTTGTTTTTTTAATCAATTTATTCCATTTTTTTGTAAAGCTTTTGATAGTTTTTACATGTACAGTTACTAAAAAAATCATTCCTTGTTCTTGTTTTAATTGATTTCTTGTAATTTCTAAAAGTTTGGCTTGTTAATTATTTATTAGGAGGAAAAGACCAAAACTCACCTGGGTTATAATTTGTCAAGCTTTTCTTTGTGGGCTATTTGGGTAAGATATTTATATATTAATCATAGTTTTTGATAATTATATTTTCTATAAAATACTTAATTAATTAAATTTATATTTCTTTTTGTTTGTTAATTAGGGGAACGTTAACTCAAAATTTGTACGTGAAATATATATATATATATATAGGTTTTCAAATTCAGTCTGATCGTCAACTCTGTAAAAGTATAGGGATAAAATTAAGAGTTGAACCGGAATTAAATTTAATACTATATAAAAATTTAAAATTGCCAAGTTTTTTATATCTCTCTTTGGTTGATATTTACAGGGGAACTGCGACTCAAAATTTATACATAGAAAGTTTGGTTTTAACATCTGCGACATTTGCTACTGCCATGACCAATCTTGTTCCTGTTATGACACTAATCTTAGCAGCAGCATTTGGGTAAATTTTCTTATATATGTATATTTAATCTATCAAAGTTATTTGCAATATGGTTACTAAATTTTATTTCAGGTTGGAGAAATTGAAACTAAGAACAATAACAGGAAAGGCCAAGTTAATAGGGACAATAATAGGAATAGGAGGAGCAATGCTTATTACTTTTTACCAAGGGGTAGAAGTAAAAATTTGGTCAACAAATATTAACCTTTTGAAACACAGTCATAATGATGAGCTTCATCAGAAAAGTCACAATTTAGTTGGAAATCGTATTGTGGGTTCTGTCTTGGCATTGGGCAGTTGCATCACTATTGCACTGTGGATGATAATTCAGGTAAAATTACATTTCTACCTCTTTTGATAAATTAAATAAAAAGTAATTAATATTTAATTATAGATTTTAAGTTGTTGTTTGATGTGTTAAGAGCAGACTAAGATGAGCAAGAGATATCCATGTCATTACTCGAGCACGGCATTAATGTCTTTAATGGCGTCAATTCAGTCGGTTATTTTATCGTTATGCATAAAGAGAAATTGGAATGAGTGGAAGTTGGGATGGAACATTAGACTTCTTACCGTTGCCTATTCGGTATCAGAATACTTCTGTTTTACTATGAAAATTAACTTTCAATTATAATAATAATAATAATTTTTATTGTTCAAATAATTCTTTTTTTTTTTTTAATAGGGAATTGTGACTTCTGGATTTGTTGTAACCCTAATTGCATGGTGTGTAAATTTAAGAGGACCAGTTTTCGTGGTTAGCTTTAATCCTACCTGCCTTGTGATTGTTGCCATTGCGGGCTCTTTATTTCTAGAAGAAAAATTGCATCTTGGAAGGTATGTCAGCTATTACTACTCCCTCACTTTCATTCAATTTGCCATTTTTTAACTTTTTTTCTAACAATTTGTACGTATTTATGTATGATTTTTTTTTTTTTTTTAATGCGAGGAACAGCATATTAGGGGGATTGGTGATAGTATGTGGATTGTACGTGGTTCTTTGGGGTCAAAACAAAGAGATAAAGGAAAAAGCACGACAATTGCCGACAAATGAACAAGTTGAGGTTGCAACTAACGGAGATAACTCAACAGTAAATGCTTCTTCAAGTGAACCCTAATTCCTAACATATATAATTGAAGTTACAAAATTCAATTAGGAGACTGACATACAAATTGATTACAAATTATGGAATTAATCTTAGAATTTTTGTTACTTATTTCAAGTTTTTGCTACTGTCTTTATTGTTCTTTTTTTTTCTCTCATTCTTCAAATATTTAATTTACTTCTTGCTAATTTATTCGAACTAGTATCTCTGTTTCATAATACTTGTCACGTTAAGAATTTCACGTCTCTCTAAAAGATCGTTAAATTTGTTTAAATTAGGAAGTAAATCGACTTTATTACCTTTAATTTAATACTAATTTTCTAAGTTATATGAAGTTAATATGTAGTTGCTGATTTGGTGTTAGCAATAAGTTTTATTTTTAAGATATTATGTGATATGCATATTTTTTTTCTTTTCGTATCTGGTGCCATTAAGGGTTGCTGGTGCCATCAATTTACTGATGTATTTCATCTATATCTTGGACCTGCAAAGTCAATATGGTGTTTTGGCATTCCTATTTTTTGGTGTTTTGGAATGGGTGGAGTAGGAAGATATACAGGTAAATAATATTTTCTTTTTATTTATTGCAAAGTCAGTATGATGTATTTATGTTTTGGTGTTTTGACGAATCAAGAAACCGGAAGGCTTGGTTCAATAGCATGGGGAGAAGAGGAAAAGAACAGTATCGGTTTAGTTCAGTAGCATGGGGAGAAGATAAAATGAACAGTATTGTGAAGACCGTCACCTTCCGAGACGGTAATCCATTACCAGGTGAAATTATCCGTGAGTGTTTGAAAATCATAGTGGACGAAAGCGTAGCTATACCGTGGTAGAGAGGTGATGTTTTGTTGCTTGATAACTGGGCTGTTCTTCATGCCCGGAATCCGGTCACTCGGCCGCGTATCTTTGTACTTCGTCATGATAAAGTCTGAACTAGTAAGAGGGTAAAAAAATTTCACCCACTCCTGCATTAACCGAAGTTGCTTCTGACAGAGATAAAATAGTAGAAGATTACACGATTCGTATTGGCAAACTTGTAGGTTTAAGCTTATGAATGTAAGTAAAATCTATACTTTAATTTATTGATTCGAAAAAAGGAATTCTTTGATTTTATGTGTGTGTGTGTGTATATATATATTTATGACCGGTGCGGTAGACGAGGTGGATGTTTTCTGTGTTGCTTAGATAACTTGGGCCTTTGTTCTTCATTGCCCGAATCCGGTCACACTACGGCCGCGCGGTAAATCTTTGAGATACTCTATTTATCGTCCCATGAATCTCAAAGTCTGAAACTTTGTAAAAGAAGAGGAAAAAAATTTCTACCTAGGGCCAACACGTGTGGAACACCTCACTTGCCAATATAGAAAATACCCCGAGGTTAATGCCTTTCTGACACAGAGAATAAAAAAAATATTAGAAAGAATTTTACAATGACACTATTCCGTAATGTTAGAGGCAAACTCTTTATTTAGATTAGGAGTGAGGGAAGGGCTGTAATCGAAATAGTAAGGTAAATATCTATACTGATTAGGATCTATTTTAAATATGAGAATTCGGATTAATAAAAAAGGAAAATTTACTTTGATTTTATGTGTGTGGTGTGTGTATATAGTAATAATATACAGCCATATATAAATATATATATATGATAGCTAGAAAACAAGTATACATTGTTATTACCAGCAATTGTAGGGCCATGGGGAAAAAAAAAAAAAAGAGCATCGCCTATATAGGGTAGTTTCGCATTTAAAATATTAGAAAATGTTTAGTTTAAAAAAAAAAAAAAGCATACAATAAGGAGGACATCAAAAAATTGAGACCAAGAAGCAATCATATGCTGTGGTTTCATTTCACGCATGTTTCTTCTGTATAATAATATGGGATTTATTTGTATGGTCAGTATCACCAATAAAGTCCTAATTTACAACACAAAAAACAATAAATATTCGAGCTAAGTAAAAGATTTATGAACGAGCCGCCAACCAACATAAACACAAACTCTTAATTACTAAATACCCTAGTATAAACGAAAAAGACTATATATGTACATAATTTCCTTAATGTCCAGTCGAAGAATAATAAGTGCTGCTAAAGCATTGTCCAGTCCTCCCACTCGTGTATAATGACTGGCTAAGAACGCTTGAAAGAATCCCCAAGATTTCTCAATCATAAGTTGGGCTTTGCGAAGTACTTCCAACTTTCTTAAACTTTGCTTATCCCCTGGATTGCAAAATAGATCCCTCGAAACGCATATCGGATGAGCAACTCCCACTATCCTTGGATAGCCGTAAATATTAAATTGAATGTCCACACGATTATATGGATACCACGAAAGAATTGGCCTGCAAAAAAGGAGGACGAATAGCTGAACATATAATTTATTACCGTAATGGAAAAAAAAAAAAAGAGCCATCTATATAGGTATTGCATTAAAATTAGAAATTTTAGTTTAAAAAAAAAAAAAAAACATACATAGGAGCATAAAATAAGACAAAAGCAATAATGCTTTTATTTCATGTTCTTGTTAATAATATGATTTTATTTTTGTCAGTCCAATTAAGTCTAATTAAACACAAACAATAAATAAACAATATAATTTATGAAAGGCACCAACATAAACCATAATTATATATAAAGAAAAAGACTATATAGTACATAATTTCTAATTCAGGAAGAATAATAAGGCTGCTGCATTCCAGTCTCACCACTCTGTATATCTGTAGACTTGAAAATCTCAGATTTCTCAATCATGTGGGGCTTGCGAATCTCCAACTTCTTAAAACTTTGCTTATCCTGGATTGCAAAAGTCTCGAACGCATATCGGATGAGCAACTCCCACTATCCCTTGATAGCCTAAATATTACTGAATGTCCACATATGATACCAATGTGCAAAAGAGGAGGAGATGATTGGAACAAGATTTGTCACATCTATGAAATAATCATTGAAGGCAAACACATGCAATTAACTCAATAGGTTGAAAGTGAAATGAAAAAAATCCCCAACTCAAGAAAAGGTATATTTCTTCTATATTAAACAAATGCATTAAATTAGTCTAACTAATCAATGTATTTACTAAATAAAAAAAGATAAAATTCTAATTATGATCAAATTTCAGGGGCTAAATAGTTATTTACCCATTAAAATAAAACAAAAAACGGTCGGAAGAATTTTCTCAACCGTCAACGGTCAAGTTAAGTTACTAAACAGAATTCCGAAGGGTTGCAGTTGCTCGCAAATTGCAAAGCTGCAATCTTTCCCCGTGTTCTGTTTTTTTGTTCAATCTCTGAAACGAACAAAATTAACATGTAAATCCTAACAATAACCAATTAACCATTCTAAAACCAAAACCTTTAAAAGCTACCTTGAGATGATGAGGCTGCTTTCGAACACATTCCGATCCATAAAGCCTCATAGTTCGATCAAATCAAAATCATCACCATCACCATTACCCGTATGTAGAATATCACCGGCAAAATCGAATTCGAGTTCGAGATCAAGATCTTGGTGTGTTTATCTTATCCTTTCTACCAACGCCCCCATCAAAACCTATGTTGGTGTAACCAACAATTTCTCTCGCCGGTACGTTTTGTCTCTTTGATTCTGTTCTCGTTTCATTAATTTCAACGTGAATGCTCAAATGGGTTATATTCATATCACTTGATAGCTATTAAAAATGATGGGTTGTATTCATATCATTTCTAGGATTGGAAATTTCAGAACTTTTGTCGCCAATGGAATTTGTGTGAGAGAATTGTAAATTCCGTGTATTATTTTGGGTGAAGGAAGCTGCTTGAAGTCTGTTTTATCATTTGGTCTCTAATTTTGTAATGTAGAGCGGATTTGGTATGTGGGCATAAACTTAGGGTTCAGAAAGGAGGATTTGAAAATTCCAGAGTTAAATAAGAAAGTTTTCTAATTGGTTGCTGAATTCTAATTATGGATTTGACATTTGATGCATGTCTTTGAAGAGGAAATTTTGCATTACCTAGTTACTTGGATTCTTGGTGTCTGGCGTTGGAGGCAATATTGACACAGTCATTTGAAGAAAAAAGAACGCAAAAGTTTCAGGCTTGCAACCAAGGGTTTTAATGATTTAGATTTGAAGGCAGTTTGTTCATGTAAAAATTGCCTAAATTTTTCACAATTTCCTAAACCCTATATGATGGGATATTTAACAGATAATGAATAATGACCCAGTCAGTGCTTATTGCAATGGCTGGAGAGGAGTCTCGGTCTGTGATCTAGAGTTTGCAGGTCCAAGGACTAAGAATATGTATGGAATTAACTATATTCTAACTGGAATTGGTACTTCTTCTGCAGCTTGAAACAACATAATGGTGACCTTAAAGGCGGTGCAAAAGCATCTCGTGCAGGAAGACCATGGATTTGTGCATGCTTGATTCAAGGGTTTAGTGACCAAAGTGAAGGTAGTGCTCCAAAAATCTAATTGGTCTCCACCATCTAACGGATTCAAGAAATTGGCCAGAACATTTTTGCACTTTTTTAAATTTGCGGGATGCATATGCGCATGTTTCATCATCTTATTCATTATGTTGTTCTGATTTTATCAAATTGCAACTTTCTTTGCAGCAATGTTGTTTTCCAGTATATATTCCTATTCTTATCCTTCTCTGTTCCTTGGATACAGTTATAATATTGGTCTAAATAAAAAATTATTCTATCTTTCCGTTGTCATTTTCTAAACTGTTGATGAAATTGTGGGACACTAAGCATTTTGCAGTTTGCCTACCGAGTTTATATTCTTAAGTGCAATATAGTTAGTCACTAGAGTAAGTCTTTGTTTCTTCTTGCCGTACTGGGAGATTCAAATAGTTTCAACTGGAAGTTTGGACATTTCAAATGTTGGATCAATATGCTTATCATACATTTACTTAGGTAGTTCAATGTGTTTTTATGGATAACTATGAAATATCATTTTCAGGGAAAATCCGTGCCAAGATAATGGTAATACTTGATTCGATGTGTCAGATTTTCTAGATTATGTGCAACTGTGGTGATAGAAGCATCCAATCGATATATCTGCATTTCTTTTTATCATGGTTGCAAGCTACACTATTTAATCACATACATTTGATTATCCAAATAGATCGCCTTGTTTTAGTTGTTTTTGATGAAGTTGTTACAAACTGAACACCCTTGTTAGTTGAACTGTCCCAATTAACTGTTGCCCCCTTCTATAGCATGGGGAACCTTAGCATTCTTGGTCGCTCTTGCGTTTTACCCGACATTTTTTACAATAGAATTTTGTTTGTTGATTTAGTTTCTACTATGTCTTAATTGCAGCTTGTGAGTTTGAATCAAAATGGAAAAGTTTGTCAAGAAAATTGCCTAGAAATAGAAAGAACGATGACTCAACGAAAGACAGTATCAATGGATCACATGCATTGCTGCAGCACAGGCAAACAGCTCTAAGCAGAGTTAAAGGTTCGCTGAATTGTAGTCACTTAGATATTAACTGGAAATTGAATCCTTTCTAATTTCATCGGGGGCATGAGAGAGACAGTGGTTTACCCTGTGGCGGATGTCAGCAGTTCGAGTCCGCTTATCTTTCAACTCGTGAACTTAGCCTGTATAAAGCTAAACGATAGCACCCAATATGATCCAATCTGCAAGGACCATGATAAGGAATTGTTTGATCGTCAAAATACCCCTTGATGTCACAACCATATTGCTTCAAAATAAGTTTATAATCTGATTAACATTTATGGTAGTCGTGTATAATTTGTTTAACGTTATTCTGCTAATATAACTAATTAGCGGATGATATTCGTTGTATATTTGCCAATTGTAACAACAAAAATAGGAAGAATTTAGGGAAGTTGGAAAGCAAAGTCCTGTGCCTGTTGGTAGGTTTGTAAAATGCACCGTTTATGTTTTTCTTGGTGAATGAGAAGCATGTATATGGAAATATACATATTAAAGTGCTGCTTGTAATGAACCTATTTTTCCAATTGAGATTCTGCAATGTTGCTGCACCAAGAATCATAAATTTTATGCTTTTCCTTCTCTTTTTTTTTTTTTTTTTTTTTTTTTTTTTTTTTTTTTTTTTTTTTTTTTTTTTTTTAAAACCGTTAATTTGACTGCCTAATATAGACTTAATTAGCGGATGAATAAAGTTCGTTTGTATATTTGCCAATTGTAAACAAACAAAAATAAGGAAAGAGAGAATTAGGGAAAAGTTCGGAAAAGCAAAGTCGTTCGTGCCTGTTTGGTAGGCTTTGGTAAAGATGGCAACCGTTTATGAGTTTTTCCTGGTGAAAATGAGGAAGCTATGTTATAATGAAATATAACATATTAAAGTGCTGCCTTGTAAATGAACCTATTTTTTCCAATTGAGATTCTGCGAATGTTTGCTCTCACGGCATCCGAAGGATCATAAATTTTTATGCTTTTCCCTTCTCTTTTTTTTTTTTTTTATTGTTTTTTATTGTTTATTTTTGTTTTTTTTTGTGTGTTTTTGTTTTTGAGTGGATTACTTTTTTTTTTTTTTTTTTTTTTTTTTTTTTTTTTTTTTTTTTTTTTTTGTGATTCAAAAAGAAAGAGGAAGCTTGTGCTTTAGCTAATGGATTTGAATTTTTTGTAATATGATTTTTTTTATATAAGCTTAAAATTGATTTTGGAGAACCTTCTAATCAACTTTTCTTTAACATCACATTTGAGTTTGTAAAAATAATATTGGAGCGATTTATTATTGGTTGGCCCATTAAATAATTTACATTTTCTATTCTGCTCCCAAATATAAAGTTTTCTGTTTTTAAATTCTCTGCAAAACCCAAAAAAGAAACCAAAAATTATAATCATTAGTATTAAATAATTTTATGTAATATGTTAATAAAATTGTAAGTTTTCACATAAAATGTAGGATAAAAGAACAGTATTGAGAATTTTAATAGTACTCATCAATGTACATAACATAATCCTAGGAAAAAAAAAAGTTAAATTAAAATATATTCACAAGCTGACATCTTATATATATGAATCACGTCCTAAACCATCACAAGCTGGAGAGAAGGTGCGTAGACAAAGCTGGAGATAAATTGTTAACAAACGTGCCTAGTGCTTCGTACTCCTCAACCGCCCTAACGTCCATCCGACATTGGTTAATCAGCTGGGGAAAAAAGAGCCAAAACCCAGTGACCATCACAAAACCAATCGTTAAAATACAGGAAATCATCCTTGGCAACCGCCACTTGTCCTTAATCACCACCCTCTTAAACAAAACCTCAACCACTAAACAAAACCCATGTAAAATAAAGAACCACGTCACCTGCCATGTCGGCCTCGCGCGTCCCAGATAGAAAAATATAAGCTCGTGCATGATTGCTGACACAAAAAAGGTTGCCAGAATGGCAAGGACTCGGGCACAATTTCGACCAATCATACGTGTACTGATTTTAAGGGTGGGATCGTGCACGGATGAGCGTAGAATACTACTAATAATTAGGTTCCATCTTCTTCCCCAGAAGTCTTGTAGCGAAGTAGACAAATATGGCTCGTTGAATGGTGGCTCCAGCTCCATTCTCAATATGGTTCGAACCAGAGATGCAACCATGGCTAAGATAATTTCAAGAGCGAAGTATATAACTAAACAATAAATGCATAAAATGAGTTTTGGATGGATATATTCTTTGTAAGTATGTAGATAAGCCAAAATTGTTAAAAGTGCAATTTTTGTTGCACAATTTAAATGGGAAATAGATTTCTTGACAGGTTTTGAAATTTCAGGAGATGGGTTTTGGTTATTTTGTGATTTTGGATATGGGTTTTCTTGAACCGTGATTGGAAAGCAAGAAATAGCAAGAAAAACGGGAAGAGAAATTGATGAGTTAGAAGATAAAGGACCTTTACCGAAAGCGAAAAGTAAAATCTTGAAATTTGCAAGCCAAGCAATAAAAAAAGCTGTAATTCCACCAAGAAAAACGGTAGAGAGATGTAGAGGAAGGTAAAAAAAGAGGCAAACAATTGGTAGTAGAAAGAGAAATCTTGTTTTGCCTTCTGGGATTTTCTTGCCAGTTTCATAACAATACACTAAGGATACAAAGACTGTAAGCCATACCTTAAAGAATTTGTTAATCTCATCTCCCATTGTTTCTTTTTTGTTTCTTTTTTTTTTTTTTTTTTTTTAGTCCAAGCTACATAAAAAAGAAAAAGCCTGTAACTTCCCACCAAAGAAAAAACCGGTGAGAGATGTATAGAGGAATGAGGTGTAAAAAGAAAGGCAAACAGGATATGAGTGAGTAGAGACATGAGAGTAAATGCCTCTAGGTTTTGCCTGTCTGGGCGATATCTTCTCTTGCCAGTTTCGCCATAACAATACACTAAGGATAAACAAAGACCTGTAAAGATCACCTTTAAAAGAACTTTGTTGAATGCTATCTCCCAATTGTATTTCTTTTTTTGTTATCTTATTTTTTTTTATTTGTATATTTTTATTGATGTTCTGAGAGTCGTGTGTTATCTACTGTAGCCACGAGATGAGAATATATTTGTCGTTATTGAACGAGAATCTTTGGAAAATAGAAAAATACAAAAATGGAGAAAGTCTATTCTAAAATTTTTTTACAATATGCTAAGTGGATAATGAATATAGGACGGAGAAGAAGAATCACGTTATACTTAGGAGACAAGTTCTGTACCATACTCCGGTTTTATAAACTGTTTTCTCAACCCGAATGAGTTATATACATTCCATTATGTATTGCGTCTTAATTATAGATGCTAAGATCAACCTGCATTTTTTATATATATATAACTTTAATGCATAATTTGGTGGCGACTCATCTACCCGCCATGCATTTTTGGTGGTGATAATCTGTGAGCGCGAGAAGAGTGCGTACAACCGAGAAATGGTGACAATTTCTTGCAATTGGAGTCCAGAGAATTTTTTTTTTTTTTTTTTTTTTTTTTTTTTTTTTTTGTGTGTGTTCTTGATGATATATTGTTATTGATCTTTGGAAAATAGAAAAATACTAAAAATGAAAGTTTCTAATTTTTATATGCATGTAATATATAACGGAAGAGAATCACGTTTACTTGGACAATTGTCATACGTTATAAATGTTCAAACGATAGTTAATACATTCCTATTATTGTCTTATTATATCTAGTAACCTCCATTTTTTATTATTACATTTCATTAATTTGGTGTGACTTCTCATGCTTTTGGTGATCGTTATCCAGAAAGTGACACGAGAAATGTAAATTTCTTGCATTGGATCCATGAGATTTTCCTTTGTTCTTTATATTAGGAAACACTAAAAATTTAGTCTTTTTCCAAATTAAAATAAATACATTCTCAAAAAATTTTAGATTTGTAGTTCATATATTTTCCCATTCTAATCGGTGGAAAAGAACATTCTATGTGAATATGAAATAGAAAACTCGTACAAATAATATTCTAATCTCTTAATTAGAATTAATAATATTTAGATCAAGATAGTTACCTAAGTGAAATTGATTAGCATATGTTTGAGAACTTTTAATGATGTAAAATAGTAATTAAACAACTAATATATTGAGTATTATCGAGCAGTTAATTAGGAATTTTGAGTTTAAACTTATTAATTTCTGTTTATATTGACTGTGGTTAATTATTATAATTGTCGTTACCATTTAAAACAAAAAAAAAATAATTTCATAACTTTAGTTAATGTTTATAAAACATATATTAACTATATTTATTAAATTAAGTTTGAATACTATTATAAGTTTCAAAATGATCTATTTAGAAATTAATTATATAATGAAATTAATTTTTACTAAAATCTATTTGTAGCACAAACATATATAACTAGTTATATAAAAATGAGGAAATTGGATTGAAGAATATAGTTTTATTATTTGGCTAAAACATCATTTGTTGAAATTTTTTAATTTATCATTATTAGGATAAACAAATCTTTCATCCTTTACAGAAAATCCAATTTATTTTCAATGAGTTTTCCATTTCTCCAAGGTCTAAAAACATGTCTCCATCCATCTACCTTATATGACACATGTACAATATCACCATCTTGCAATGCCCATTATAATACTCCAAAGGAAAATTTTTTATTGGTTTATGTTTTTAATCCAAAAAAGTTCCTCCACTTTACCCTCTTTATATATACTATACTAATAGTAAGTCGATCACAAAACAAAAGATCAAGAACAAGAGAAGTAAAAAGAATGGAGGGTAACCATGAAATAGATAACTTCATTAAGGTATGGATTGCAGTATTCATTTCTTTATGTTATTGTTATGCAATTAGAAATATTATTCCAAAAGGTACAAAAAGACTTCTTTCTGTTCTACCAATTGTTTGCCTCTTTCTTTACCTTCCTCTAAACCTCTTCAGTCCTCATCTTGGTGGCTTTACTGCTTTTTTCATTTCTTGGCTTGCCAATTTCAAGCTTCTTCTCTTTGCTTTTGGTAAAGGTCCTCTTTCTTCAGATCCATCAATTTCTCTTCCTCTTTTCTTGGTTGTTTCTTGCTTACCAATCAAGATCCAAAAGCACCCACCATCGAAATCATCCTTAAATGGTCAAGATAAAGAAAACCCATTTCAAAATGGACAAATTCAAGAAAACCCAAATGGTCAGATACAAGAAAAGACATTTCCAAGAAAATCAAGGGAAGGTCTTTTAAATTATGCAATGAAGGGTATAGGTTTAGCTATTTTGATTCGTGTACATGACTATAGTGATTCTATTGACCAAAATGTAATCTTCGTCCTTTATGCCTTCCATATCTACTTCTTTCTTGAACTCAGTCTAGCCATATCTGCAGCTCTGGCTCGAACCATCTTTGGCATAGAACTCGAACCACAATTCAATGAGCCATATCTCTCTACATCACTACAAGACTTCTGGGGAAGAAGATGGAATCTCATGGTCACTGGTATTCTACGCCCCACTGTATATGAACCCATCCGAAGCCTTTTCTCACGAGCAATTGGACGGAAGTGGGCTACACTCGCCGCCGTTTTCGGCACATTTGTGGTGTCTGCAGTTATGCATGAGCTTATGTTCTATTACTTAGGGCGCGTCAAGCCCACATGGGAAATTACGTGGTTCTTTCTTCTACACGGATTCTGCGTAATGGTCGAGATTGTTTTGAAGAAGGCGTTAGACGGTAAGTGGCGGTTGCCGACACTGGTATCGGGATTCTTGACCGTTGGATTCGTAATGGCCACGGGATATTGGTGGTTTTTTCCCAAGTTCGTACAGTGTCAAATTGATGTCAGAGCGTTTGAGGATTACGCGGCTGTGGGAGCGTTAATGAGGAACGCGGGTGAGAGCGCATTGCGTTTTTCGCGGGGTCATGCTTTAGTTTCCCAGCAGCTGTAGTCAACGGTTTTGATGTAGAAATAATGGTCAAATGTGGAGCAAAGGAATGAAAATTTTCGATTTTTGATTCCTTTTTAGTGTAAAAATTATTTATTTATGAAATTTCTATTCTATACTTATATTACAAAAAGTATATTTTTAGCTTCACGAAAAAAATAAATATCTTAATTTCTTTCAACAACTTATTTATAAGTAGTAATTTATTTAGTTAATTTTAAATCTAATTATTTATATTTAAATATGTAAAATCTATCTCTAAGGAAAAATATGATCCAAACATTGTTTTTTTTGTTGCTATAAAATATTTTTATTTGTATTTTTAGAACCACACAAATGGCTCTATCGGATCCATCAACTCAACCAAAAAAAAAAAATCTAAAGAAATAGAAAAATGGTACAAAATTTTTTTTGTAATGGAAAAATAATATGATTAATCAAAATAGTAAAAAATTAATTAATTCTACAGACAGATAATTCTTTTTATGATGTATTAAACAAAACTTGTAGATGTTAAAATATTTATTTTTTATATTATGAAATATTATAGCATTAGATCATGAAGTTATTAATTAACATCATTAATTAAATATTATAGTTTGTGCTTTGATGTGGTAATTAATTAGAATACTTTTAACTTTTTTTTTTTTTTTTTTTCACCTCTCTAAGGAAAATATCAATGATCCAAACATATGTTTTTTTAGTTGGCTTAATACAGAAAATATTTTTAATTTTGATATTTTTAGACCACACAGAAATGGCCCTTTCTATCGATCCATCAACTCAACCAAAAAAAAAATAATTGTCTTAAAGAAAATTGAGAAAATGTACAATTTTTTATGAGTAAACTGGAAAATATAGTGAAACATTATCAAATGCCGAGTAAAAAATTAATTAAATTCTACGACAAGATAATTCTTTTTTAAAATGAATGTATTAAACAATTGCGTGTCGGCCGGTGAAACTTGTAGATGTTTTAAAGATATTTATTTATTTTAAGTATTATAGAAAAAGTATTATAAAGGCATTAGATCATGAAAGTTATTAATTAACATCAATGCTAATTAAAATATTAGAGTTTTTGTGCTGTTGATGTGGTAAATTAATTAGAAATACTTTTAAGTAACATTTTTCTTTTTTTTTTTTTTTGAAGGGGAAATAAAGTGTATTTAAAGAAGATTAACATTAAAGTTCTAAAAATATTCTAAAAGCCAACCAAATAGTGACCAAGAAACTTTTTCTATATAAGGTAGAAAAGATTAATTCTTTAGGTTTGGACAATGTGAAATTGGGAAAGGAAGCAAACGTTGTTTGAGGGAGAGATGAATTGTTTTTGAATTGTCTTTGATTCATGTTAACCTTGTGAAGAAGAAGGTGCCGTGACTTATTGTGAATAAAAATAATTGGAACTTTTAATATCTGAAGACCTAAAAAAAAAAAAAAAAAAAAAAAGGATACCTTGCAATTTTCAAATTATGATTTTCATTTTCTCAGGAGAAAAAGATTGGGCCACTGAGCCTTACGAACAAAACATTCTTGTTTCTTGGGCCTCCAAAAAGGCATATGAGCATCTTACTTCATTCATAATTTTGGGGTAATTTATGATTATATTTTTTTAAAAACATTTTTGATAAAATTTATGTCAGGCTCGATACGAGTGAAAAAACTGTAATGTCTCTAATTTTTTTTAATAATTTAGATATTATTTATATCACACTAATAATATAATTATAAACATAAATGGGTTGTTTCCGACACAATTTATGTCAAAACTTTCTTTTTATTCCTTTTGGAAGAAAAATATTTTTTTTCTCATATCAAAGGTTGAAATTAATAAAAAATGGAGATAAAACTTGATTATACGATGATTAAGAACATAATTACATCATTCATAATTTTGCAATGTGATGGGTAATTTTTATTATATTTTTTTTCTAATTTCCTTGGAAGAAATACAATTTTTCTCATATCAAAGGTTGGAATTAATAAAAAATGGAGATAAAACTTGATTATACGATGATTAAGAACATAATTACATCATTCATAATTTTGCAATGTGATGGGTAATTTTTATTATATTTTTTTTCTAATTTCCTTGGAAGAAATACAATTTTTCTCATATCAAAGGTTGGAATTAATAAAAAATGGAGATAAAACTTGATTATACGATGATTAAGAACATAATTACATCATTCATAATTTTGCAATGTGATGGGTAATTTTTATTATATTTTTTTTCTAATTTCCTTGGAAGAAATACAATTTTTCTCATATCAAAGGTTGGAATTAATAAAAAATGGAGATAAAACTTGATTTTCCAATCATCTCCAATCAAAAAATTGGAACCCCATGTGCTAATTTCAGAGAAAGTATAATTACCCTTTAGGGTGGTTTCAGTGGGTTTGGGTTGGTGCCCTTTGAGTTAGGGGGTCCAAATTCAAAATGAAGTCATATCTTATATGTGGGTGGGGAAGAGAATGGTTGGTGTGATTGGTTTTCATTTGGGCCTCCTTTGCCCTTCTTTTAGTTTTTGTTGAGAAAGGGACAGCCAACCTTATGCTAAACATAGAAGCCTGCCAAAATATTTCCAGTCTCTCTCTTCAGCTTACATTTCTTCAATTGTGCTATGGGGTTGGATTTCTTGAGAAGCAACTTTTTTTTGACAAAGTGATTTAAAAATTAGTAGAGAGAAATTTTGAAATTAGGGTTTTCTCTTGCTTTTTTTAACAGAGATAATATGCTATATAACAAGTGATAATTATTCTATTTCGTAATATTTCATTTTTGTTTGAATGACGTGGTATCCACACTTCAATCAAAGTGTATTCGGGTAAAACTTTTTTTTTTATACTGAAAAAACGAACAGAACTCTAATGAGAAATTAACAGAATTACAATGAACTAGATCCAAAATTGACGTAGGAGGATGATGAAATGAAATGTTGAAATCTAAAATTCAATTTATACATAATGTTTACCATATATTAATAAAATGAAAATTTCAAGTCTTCAAACATCTTTAAGGAGTACTAAAATTTAAGAGTGGTAAGAAATTCATGAACAACAAAAGTGTTGCATCTTAAGAGTTATAATTACTTGAAGAAGACAATATATTACTATACATGAAATCCAAACAAATTAATAATCATAGAGAAAGTGGTCAGTCATAGCTTTAAAGAGTAAACTTCCAAGCATATGCTAACAAAAGCATAGCTTAACATATTATTGGATATCTTTTCAATTTAAAATAAAAGGAAACAAAATTCTATAAATTTTAAATTAAAAGTGAAAGCTATCACCCTTGATATAGTAAATTTCATCTAGCAATTTTATAATCCTTCTACATATATTTAAAATGTCTTAAGAGGTGAAAAATATAGTATTGGAGTATTTGTAATTTGTAAATTGGTAGAGTTGAAAGGTGAGAGGTGCCATATTTTATGGCATGAATAAGGCATTGGGATTCCAATATGGTGGGCTCCCTATGCACTACCCAACAATTTTTCAATATCCTCCATCTCATCATCTGCCACAGACGACCACAGTGCCATTTCATGTCAACCCCAACGAGTTAATGACTTACCTTCATAAACCCATCTTCTTCTTCCAACCCTCCTCTCTTCTTTTTTCTTTCATGCATCAAAATCTTGAATTTTCTTGATTCATCTATTCATTTTTATTAAAGAATCAAGAACCAATATCATAAACACCTTCATGGGATACCTTTCTTGTAAAGCAGAATCAGCCATTGCTATCTCCACTCCAGTTTCTCAAGTTAATTCTTGTAAAACCACTCAAAATAAACAGGAAAAACCCATCAAGATCCAGCAATTTCACTACAGTGATCTTGAAGCAGCTACCAATGGTTTCTCTGACCAGAAATTGTTGGGTAAAGGTAGCCATGGTTGTGTCTACAAGGCTGTTATCCGTGGACGCCACGTTGCTATCAAGAAACCGTCAAAAGGTCTTGAAATTGGGCACGAAGTGGATAATGAGATCGAGATCTTGTCAAAGATTCACAGCCCAAGATTGGTAAACTTATTAGGCTTTGCAAATGATAGTAAAGATAGATTGCTTGTTGTTGAATTTATGTGCAATGGTACTCTTTATGATATTCTTCATTCAAATTCAAGAACACCCAATTGGGGAAGAAGAATTCGATTAGCTTTACAAATTGCTAAGGCTATTGACATATTACACTCACAAAACCCGCCAATAATTCATAGAGATATAAAGTCTGCAAATGTTTTGATTGATAGGAATTTTAATGCAAGATTGGGCGATTTTGGATTGGCATTGAGATGTGGTATTGATGATGATTATAGACTTAAATCAACCCCACCTGCCGGTACTATTGGTTATCTTGATCCATGTTATGTTACTCCAGATAATTTGAGTACTAAAACTGATGTCTTTAGTTTTGGGATTTTGTTGTTGGAGATTATTAGTGGAAGAAAGGCTATTGATGTGGGGCATTCACCACCCTCTATTGTGGATTGGGCAATTCCACTTATAAAGAAGGGAAAGCTTGGTGCAATATATGATCCAAGAATTGCTCCTCTTAAAGATCATATGATTAGGAGGCAATTGGCTTTGGTTGCTGCTAAATGTGTGAGGTCTTGTAGGGAGAGGAGGCCAGCAATGAAGGAGGTTGTTGATTGGTTGACTGCATTGAGTAAATTAGTTCCTCTTCATTCATGGAATGGATTTAATAATCCATGTATGATGGTGGAGACAAAATTAAGTTTCCTTTCATTCATGGAATGGATTTAATAATCCATGTATGATGGTGGAGACAATGGGAAAAGACCGGTTGAATTGAGAAAACACTCAGTTTGTTTTGAGACCAGAAGGTGTTTTTAACAGAAGAGAATTGGATGGCAATAGATAGTAAACTTTGGTGCACAATCAGTCAAGGATTCTCGGAGAGTATATTCAGGCTTGGGGTTTCGGAGCAATTGATGGAACTTATTGGCGGGGTACAGAAGAGAGAGTCTCAGATTTTTTTGGGGTGAGGCTGAATTGCAGTTGAATCAAAGTTTGACGTTGGCAAAGCGAGTTTCTAGTTTGTACAGATTTTGGTAGTGCAAGATATGGTATCAAAGGAGGGAGCTTCAATCGAAGATGTCCTGGTAATGAGAAAGGTCTCCTTGAATGAGAAGGGAACCAATCTGCTGGGGTGATTTCAAGAACTGTTCTCAAAACAGAATGACACAATTTACTCGTTTCAAGTTAAGTTTACCGCGGATTGCGATTGAGATGTAGTACATTGTAAAGATACATTGAAGCAACTCGCATAGCAGAGCGAAAAGCTCAGGCTCTGTAAGCATTCTTCTTGCTTTGTTGAATGAATTTCACTGATGAGATTCTTACCTGCTCAGTTATTTGTGGATTTCCAATTAATTTACAATGCTCATTCAAATGTTAATGCTTGTTTGAGTTTTGTTGAATTTACCTTTATAGGGTTGTTTTTCTCTTTTTCAATTTCTATATCTTTAGTAGTGCAAAAGCTGATTGTATGATACAGAATTGCTGTTGAATAAATGCATTAAAACTGTTTCACATTCTTCAATTTCATATTAATTATAATTTGTCTTCAACGTATTCTGATTAATTGAACACTACTGTAATTACTGTAATCAGACAGTAATTTTGAAATTTAAGACTGAAGAATATTTGTCAACAGTAAGGTTTATTCTTTAGGGACCACAACAAGTTGTGAACAAAGCTCACTTTGTCAAGAGCCAGTTTGATTCTCTCTGTCAAATTGCTGTTCGAAATTGAGGATAGTAATTGACTGTTTGCTTTTTTGAAATATTTTTGGAAGAAATTCCAGAGAATTATTAAGCTGTATCAGCAACCAGCCAATTTCTTTGCAGTGTTGTCAATGTTTGTGACTATCTCTCTAGAAAAGATACTGGACTTGCACAAAAGATGCTATTTTTCTATCCATTCAGTGCTCATTCATAACAATGGGTATGTTTCTTTTTTTTTTTTTTTTTTATCAAGTATGATGGCTTTTTTTTTTTTTTTTTTTTTATCAAGTATGATGGCCCCATTAGAAAAACTAATAATAAAACTGCGGAATCCATAAATTTGCCCGTGAAGTTTGCACTATTTGTCTTATGACCTCAAGTCTGTGGGAATCTATTATGACTATATACTTTCACATGTCAAAATAAAATGTTAAAGTGCAGGGGCATAATTGAACTCTTATAAAGTTATTTAGGGAATAGTTATTATTGAAATGTGAAACTGTAAGATTATAATAGGTCTCCGCAAATTTGAAGGTGCCACAAAGTAAATCGCATAAACTTTAAATTCAAATTTATGCATTAGTCCGTAATAAAACAGTAGAAGCTTTCTACATTGTGTCTGGTTTTTCTTGAAAAATTCTGCAGCAATACTAAAATCTCTCCATTTATGCTCTTAAATCTTGATCTGCTTTGATGGATGATTAACCAGTTGTCTTTCTTGGCCAACTGGGCATATAAGAATTGTGCATTACTCAAACATGATTTCTTGATATAATTGTATTATTAGTTAAATCTTTTTTTATGATTCATTTGGTCAAGTAGGGACTATCTTTTTCTGATTTAAAATAAATCATAAATGCACCTAACTAAGATTTAAAAATCTATAATCCTTCTTGGAGGCCAACAGCATTCCCTTTGTGGGCAAACCAAAAGGTTAAAATGGGATATGACATTCTTTGGGATAGCTGGTGACTTGTTTTCACTTTTAGTTAAAAGGAAGTTACCTATTTTCTCTTTATTGTCTGGTGCCATGAATGCCTCCATGGATGTGATGATGGGTTCAACAATTCTTGGTCAAAAGAACTAGAAATAAAGAGATATAGAAATGTATGGCTAATTAAGAATATCACTCAATTCTTGTCTTTCTATTTAAATGTCACATTTTCTAGACCAATTGAAGCCAAAATCATATGGAAATATTACTTTCTTATATGTTAGGTAGCTCATGTACCCATAGATATTTGGTTTGGTTTGATTTAAATATTGAAGTTTTTTTATCCTACATTGATGATTTGTAAAATTGAACTAAATTAAACCAAAAGAATTTTAAAAAATCAAGAGTTTTTTCGGCAAAATTAATTGTTTTGGCGGTTGTACTGGTTGTTTTGATAGCGTTTAATTGTTAGCTAGTTAGATAGTTTTTCATAAAACATTAAACATTACATAAGTTACTTCTTATAAAATATTACATTAATCTCTAAAACTTAGTTCAAACCTTATATTATCGAATATTAAAAGTTAATTAAAAAAAATTATTGCCGAACACTATCTAAATTAAATAAAATAAAGTTATTAATTTTATAGCATTGGCTTGCTTTTATTATTATTATTATTTAATTAGGATTTCTATTGAAGTTCAAACTTAATTTTCTTAACACTAAAAGCCAATTCTAATATCATTGAATTGAAATTGAATGACTGAAAATCCTTTTTTTTTTATATAAAATAAAAGTTAAAAGTAATGCAATAGTATGATATAGGAATCCTATTTCATGTACTTAAAGGAGAACTCAAACCTCTCATCTAATCTTGATAAAAGAAAATTAATTATTACAATGAAGCAAGAATAGACAAGACAGGACTTGAACTATGATTCATACAAAACAAAACAAATATTTAATCATTAAACTATATATTAATCCAATAGCTTATACTAAAAATCCATTTCCTTTTCTTACATTTTCAATAAACTTAAATGCAAATGGACAAAAAAAGAAAAAGGAAAGGAAAAGAAGAAGAAGAAAAGAAAGTTTGCATTTGCAAAAAATCAAAACACCCTTTATGTGGAGTGATTTTACATTGCTAATAGTTATTTAATCTATATTTTTCTTTACCATAGAGACAAGTAAACACATTTTTCAAACAATAGCAATAGTCCCTGCCCAAGAAAAGGACTACACAAACACCAACTCCATTTAGCATAAGATTTTATCAATTAAGACAAAAACTCTCTTTGGCAAGACAATTTGAATTTCAGATATCTAAACTGAGACTCAAATAACTGGAACAAACAAACATGTATGGTGTCTTTAGCTGTTAGCAGTATGCATGAAGACTTATATTCCTGTCCACATACCAATGCTTCCACATACCAATTCCTGTTCACATCTCTTCATATCACATGTGCCTCTCCTTTTCATATACTGAGGCAAAATATTTATTTATCTCTATCAGTTAAAAAAAGTTAATATGGAAAGATAAAAACCTTTTTTTTTTTTAATAATGATGACATTTGAACTTAGTGGCCTGTTCTTTTGTCCATATACTATTGGTTTTGTTGGATGGATTGGATCCTTTCTCTTACTGTTCGAGTCAATGCATGCCATACATTTATAATTTCCTGTGAAAGTAAATAAATTATCGTATAATAAATAAGAATTAGCTTTATTTGTCTCACCAATTATGATCCCACAGTTCTTTTTTCTGTGCTTCTCCCTCTCAAGGCTGTTGCTTGAACCTTAGTCCTTCTCGATTCACCGGATGTTCAATACATCCTTGTACAGACAAATAAGAAACTTTATGCTTACATGGGAATGACGACGGGGCACTCGACGGAAGGTATAAATATAATACTTAAAATCTTGTTATTAAAACTTTATAAATGTTGATATTAATGACAAAAATCACATGGGCAATACAAACTGATTGCCATGCACAACACAACAGAGGTGACATGACAGCAGCAGATCTCATAATGCTATTGAACTTCGCACCAAAAATGAATCTGTATAGAAACAAAACTATAATTTCTGAACACTACAAATATAAAAGAGAACAAACAATCAGCAACAAGTTTAATTGGATGTCCTGAAATCTATCCTCGCTAACTGCCTGAAGATCGAGAATTACTTTTGTTGAGATTTTTGCAGGACTAACAGCCTGCAGACTGATCCAAAACCCTTTAGTTGCAGTCCAGAAAAAGATGATCTTGTGTACAATGAAAGAAACAATCAGCGGCCAAGTAGACAGCATTACCACACCTGTGAAATGGAAAATGCAAAGTGGAGATCGCAGTATAATTGGATCATCTTTGTGTTTAACTTGATCTCACACCTGCACCCTGCCTTGTCTTTATCATTCTCTTGAGAGTTGCAAGCCAGAAATTACACTCATCCCACTCGCTCGTCGTAAGAAGTACCTAGAACAGGTTCAAAAAAATGACTTAATTCAGGTACAGGGGCTAATAAATATGTCAATTTAACTGACTTGCTGAATTTTAAAAAGCATACCTGAATTTGCAGGGCCGTACTGAAATCATTTTTATCTAATGCCTGGCACAGCTGCACAAGCTTATCAGAAGCATTTTTTGATATATCTCCACTGTTGAGCTTTGCAAACAAGGCACCAATTTTCCTTGAATTGTCTTCTATTTCACGCTTCCTAGCAGGATTCGCCCGTGAACCTCCCAAAGCTTCTGATGTCTCGTTAAATAGTCTTGTCAATGTTGAAACGACAGGTCTATGATGAGCTGCAGCAGATTATGCAAAAACAAGTTGAACATATCAGGAAATACAGGTATTTTAGAATCATAACTAACAAACAAGTTCTGGGTCCCAAAATATTGTGGCATAGATCAACATTGAAGTGAATGCTACACCAGTCATTAACAAACTCATTGACGAATTCTTATAGGCATCAAAGCACTTTCTTTTCCTTTATCCAAGTGCTTCCCAAACAATTTAAAAATATAACCATAATGTTTTTGTTTGTTCAATTGTGTCAACAGTTGCACCAATTATGTCAAACCTATAGTATCCATAATGGAATGAACTCCTAGAAGCTACCATCAGACATCCAATGGAGTCTGAATGCCACTAATGACAGTATCAGCAAACAGACTTGCACTTCAAATACTTATCAGAAAAAAGCTGTGTATCACAAGTAAATCTTTCCATAAAACTAGAAGCAGCCAAAAATTCCATGAAAATACCAGGCACATTTGAAGTATCAACTGTCTGTACTGTGGGTGGTGGAGCAGCAGGTGCCACAGCCGGTTGTACATTTGCTGATTGAGTAGGACTGGGAGGTTGCATTGAACTGATCCCAGGCCTTTGAGCAACCCCTGAATTTGTTACAGGCCTAAATCCCATAGGTGTTGAAGTGGGAGCCACAACCTGTGGTATTTTATTGCCAGAAATTGGACCCACTTGAGATGCAACAGGACCTGAACCAGCTGGAGGCTGCACAGGTTGATAGGCGGGATTAGCACTCCCCTGAAACAAAGACACAAAAGCACATCAATCGCAAAACATGCATGTGTCACTTAACGTGAAATCCATCATGTCAGTACATACCGGATATAACTGAGAACCCAATGTGGGTTGCTGGTACTGCTCAGCATTTCTCAAAATAGGAACATTTGACGGAACAAAAGTCCTCACAGCTTGTTGTGTGGGGGCATGAGGTGGAGCAAAATTTGCCTAAAAGGTGAACCATAGTTAGTCATGGAATCCACATTATTAAAAATAAACAGCAACTCAACAACAGTGTTATTACCAACTAGAATAAAATAATGAATCCACTTAAAAGATTCTGAGAAACTAATCAAACATACAGATAGTTCAAACCATGCTCTGATCCAGAGGGCTCAACATCAAAACCAGCTTAGGAACTAAGTTTGGATTTGTTTCTCTAAGATAATAATATTTTCCTAATTAGCTATATTTCACATCAAAATAAACACAATGACAAGTACCTGAGGAACCTGAGGTGTCTGAGATGGAACGAACATTCCAGGCTGTGTGGTTGGCTGATATGGAGCAGGCTGAGGTGCAGGCTGATATGGAGCAGGAGCACTATATCCTCTTCCATATGAAGGCATAAGAGGTTGTTGATAATTTTCACTGTATGGGCTTCCAGGAACACTTTGATGCAATTGTGACGGTGCTGTTTCCTAAGCAATCAAAGGCATCTAGTTAAAGCAATAACTTCATTCACAGGGAAACAGCACTCTATCCTGATATAAAAAATAAAAAGGAAAGGTATTGGTGAGAAGCAAAGTGCATGAGACCACACCTGATAATAGTGTTGAGAAGCATCAGTAACGCCAAAACTAGATTGTTCAGCACCATATACTGACCCACCTTGCTGTTGCCCATAATTCATAGTCTTAGCATCTTTCTCTACATCATACATAAATCAAACCATTCAACCGATACACATTTCAAAGGCAATATCATATCAGAAATGCATAGCTCCCACCACTAATATCAGAAATGCATATAGGAAATTTATCATATGAGTGAAATTTTTGTCAGTATCAGGAACATTTTCACCCCACATAAAGAACCAAAACAATTAAAAAAGGCAACACCCTGAACCACATGATATTAATACAATAGTCACTCATAAAATAATGAACTAAGGATAAGCAGAAATGGAAGAAATGTGGGGTAGAGAGAGCATGAGAGTGAACGCATGTATGCATTGAGCAAACCATTGAGAATTGTTAAGTTCAGTAATGAAACAGGACTGCATTCCAAATCAGCGTACCAGGTTCTGTGGAGAGGGCAATACGATCTCTTAATATTACAAGTTCAGGAGACAATTCATCAGACCCCAAAAGATTCAAGTATTCCATTGCGGTCGTTAAAAGCCCCTGACTGGCTAAAATTTCAGCATATTTCTCAACAAGCTTCCACAAAGATGCACTAAAACGTTTCTGCCCACTTGCCAAAGCAAGGACAATAGTTTTCTCCATCAAATCCTAACAGAGCGAAGAACATTCATCAAGCTTCAACAGAAATGACAAAATGGTATATCATCTTAGTTGCTGTAAGCTTACCTGAAGAAGTTCAACATATGATTTCCCTTCACGCTCAGCTGTCAGGTTTCTTGACCAAATTTCAACAGTTTTGTCTATGTTTCCCGCACATATATAACACAAAGTTGCCGCCAAAGTATTGCCAGCAACCATTAGTTTTGATGCGAGTGAATTACACAGTAGACTCCATTCCTCATTCTGTGCGAACTGCTCATCCATTATGATGAAAAAATTACTTACAATGTAAATAAGACGTTGGAGATTTATTCTAAAGAGAAAACATCTGCTCCTTTCTTTTTGCCCATCCTTCCCAACACCCCCCCCGGGGGCCCCCCCAACCCAACCCAAAAAAAAAAAAAGGAAAAAAGCCCTTTTTATTAGAGTTACATACAATCCATCCACTATCAATAGGAGCAAAAGAAATCAAGCGATGATTCAAATAGCATGAAATTACTACTTGCAAGAATAAAATGTCCACAAGGAACAAAAAATAGTTAATTCTAAACAGAATGTCACCAATATATCCTTTTTTTTTTTTTTTTTTTTAATTACTTACAATGTTAAAATAAGACGTTGGATATTTATTCTAAACGAGAAAACAATTCTGCTCCTGTTTCTTTTGTGGCCCATCCTTTCCCAAACCACCCCCCCCGGGGGAACCCCCCCAACCCATACCTCAAAAAAAAAAAAGGAAAAAAAAGCCTTTTTATTAGAGTTACATACATAATCCACTCCACTTTATCTAATAGGAGTGCAAAAGAAATCACCAGCCGATGATTCAATATAGCATTGAAAATTATATAAACTTGGCCAAGAATAAATGTCCTACTAGGAATCAAAAGAAATAGTTAATTTCTTAAACAGAGAAATGGTCACAACAATATTCACTTTTTTTTTTTTTTTTAATTTTGCGAAGATATAATGTAGTTGTCACCAGCAAGAAAAGGGTTTTGAAAAACTTACTGTTACATAGAAGAGCAAGTTGTTTCTAATAATACAGTATCGGGCCGGGTGCTTGACAAGGGCTCATTAAGGATCATTGTTTCACCATTGGCAGAAACAATCTGAACAGAAGAAATTTTTTTTTTTTTTTTTTTTGCCGAAGGATATAATGTATTTGTCACCAGCAAAAGGGTTGAAAAACTTACTGTACATAGAAGAGCAAGTGTTTCTTTCCAGTATTTCAGGGGCCGGGTGTTGACAAGGCTCATAAGATCATTGTTCACCATTGCAGAAACAATCTGAACGAAGAAATGGTAAACTGTAAAGTCATATCCCTCTAAGAGGTTCATGATAGTCATCCAAAGTAATTATAGAGATAATTGCATTTTCATAAAACATGAATAGCTAATATCCATTAAAAATTTTCATATGGTCAGTAAATAAAAAAAGTCAAAAATTAAACTACCTTCAAGTAAGGTGAACGGCTCATCTTAAGGTATTGATCACGAGTACTCTCCCACAAGGAAGTACCACCAACATGAGCAATAACTAAAGCATCAGCAATTTTGTTTGCAGATATGCACTGTGCAACAGCACCCTTGTAATCCCCCACAACCAAAGCCCGCTGAACACTATCATCAAATGATGGATCAGAACTCTCCTCCAGTGTATCTGGTTCCTGTTTTATTTCTTCTGCATGAGGAACAGAATTTCTAGGACTGAAGTTATCTCTAGAAGTAAATTTAGGTGTATCAGCTTTGGGGCTCGGGAGATTGTTAAAGAAATCTTCTCCATCATCTGCAGAGAAAACTGTGGGCTCTTTAACACTCTCATATCCCACTTTATCTACTGTTGTATCATCAAGCCGAATGGCATCAATTTGTTGGGAAATGTCACCCTGTACAGCCTCCTTCTCTTCCACAGGTACACTAAAACCAAGGTGGGTAAGCATCTTTGTCCTTGCTGTCCCATCTTCTTCAAACATAACCTTTAAGAAGCCCCAAGTTTCACGATCATCCTCTGATCTGTTATAATGATTGACCGTAGACAGGTAATGAAATAGTTTAATTTGCTTGAAACAGAAGATAGTGAAGAAAAAGAAAACAATTTTATTTCTTGAAAGGCAAAAAAAATATTCCAAATCTCAGAAAGAAGACATACTCAGCCTCCTCAGATTTTTTTTCACATATTGCTTTTAACGAAGACTTCTCTCCATTTTGTATGGCAGCTTCAAATTCAGAGGACCGATGCACCAAACTATGTTCAGTAACCAAGTTATGCAAAAGGACCTGGGATAAAAGAGCAGAGGATAGAATCAATCAAAAAATTTTTAATCAAAGAAAAAGGAGAAACCTCACATACAAAACATACCTCTGAAACATTTGTAGTAGATGACTTAGGGTGAAAAGATACGAGTTTTCCACCAAAGCCAAAAGATACCCCAGCTGGACGTTTATACCATTTTGGAGCTCTTAGTGTGACTGTATTCATAGAGAATATATAAGAAGATATGCCAACAAGTTAAATCTCAAAAAAGAAAATTAAAGCAACTCGGGGAACAAGAAGCTGGTGTTATAAAACCAAAAAAGGGTTGATTCATCTGGTGCAAATAACTCATTATAGCCAAGTTCAGATTATATATTATCTGAATCAAAAGCTAATAAAAAAAAGGTACACTCATAAAACACTTATGAGTTAGTATGCATCAAAATAAGTACATTCACAATGCCCCCAGAGGAAACATTACCTGCTCCAAAATCACCCTCAATGGCACCATAGTGACTGCAACCCTGCATGGTAAGATCCATGATAAGAGTTGTTTTTAGTGTTGTTATTATTATAATATTGGAAAAGCATATTAGCATCATAGTCCAGGCTCAATTAAAAATTAACTGAATTGCAAGTGGAAATATATTCCCGGTTCAACTTGCTTTCAGATACCAAAATCTGTCTTTAATTACAAGGTATTCTAACCCATTCCATTATTAACATATTAGTTTGAGCCAATCGTAGTCGGATTTCAACCATTAGCACATGCAAAGTAGCAACTAGTTATGAACTTGCTGCCAGTTTAAAACACAGATAATAAAATAAATGTATACCTCAATGTTGTAAATGCCAATCTTTCCATCAAAAGAAGATGCTGATATAACTCCAGGAATCTTTGGATACCAATGTACATCAAAGTTCCAGTTGGCTCCTGCAGGCAATTCACGGACAATCTATGCCAAATTCAAAAACAAAGCATAAATAAATAAGTGCCATGGTGAACAAATACTTAAAAAGAGAAGCAAAAAATACATAAAAGTTTCAGAAAAAAAATCTTACAACTAGCAAAAAGCAAAGTAGATATCCATTAATACCCTACCTCTCCGGTTGTAGTGTTCCAGCAAATAGTTCTATTATCTTTAGCACAGGTAAGCAAATAGGAACTGTCATTTGGACACCATGACATTGCAATTACACCTGGTAAACACACAAAAAGAATAAGAAACTAGAAAGTAACAAGCACTCAATAAATTCTTATGACAATAAATGGTTCTCAAAGAACAAAAGCATTAAACTTCAAATAAAATTGCCAATAAGAATTATGATATAAGAGCCAAAGCAGATGAGATATGCTAGACATCCGAAAACATATAATCTAAGTTCCCAAACAAATATGGAGATATTATCTAGAAATGGTGGAATATCATTTCCCATTAACCTAGTTAGCATGTTACTTATCATTACATGTAGAACCATGCGATAAGAAATTATATCCAACCTGAAACTGCTAAAACATACAAGAGAATGTATAACATCTAGAAGTTATAAATGATGGATCGCACTGCAACATACCCTTAGTGTGACCCACAAACTCTTGCAAAGGTGTCATTGTGTTTCGCATATCCCAAAGCTGCTTGCAAAGAGTTTCGTGAATTAGAATATCTTTTGCACACAATAATTCCAAATAAAACTATTATATGTCAGGTCGTTACCCGGAGAGCAGGAGAACTGTCCTCATCAGATGCAACAATAAGCTGAGTGGCAACATCAGGATGCCACTGCAACACAGAACACCTTCTTCTAACTGAATCTTGAAAACTGTTGAATTACAGAAACTTTATTAGATTGTCATGAGCATAAACCAATTATATAATCGGATTGTATCATGCAGAGATTGCTAAACAATTGATAAAATAAAATGAAAGCAACTTACGATATCACTGGTTTCTGCTTTTTTAGGTCCCAAACAACTGCAAGATCCATGAAACATTCAGTGCTCCAAGCTAAAATAACGTAATGATTGGAAATTGACAATAACTAAGCTCACTTTGCTATCTCACCAGTTATTCCATTGAGGGAAGTGGATGCCAATATGTGTTGAACTTTGCTATTCCAAGAAATATAGGAAATTTCACCTTGAGCAGCAGAACCGCTACCCTGCAAAAGATTCACCAGATTTAGTGTATGAAAATAACAAAAATTATCTACTACCAGAACTCAAAAAGTGCAAGAACAAGAGTGAGCCTTCTAAATTGAACCAAATGTGGAGAGATGGAGGAGAGAGGAGGGAAAACAATGACATCGTCACTTCCATGATGATAGTACAATGCACAAAAGATGTATAACAAGCAACAACCGCACAAGTTTTAACACCACCACCAATGCCTCAACAACTGTAAATGCTAATCATTCACAAAAAGGATTTTTTCAAACATAATAAAAGGTACAACCAAATGAATAGGGACCTCCACGGAACCAAGACTAGTTAACTGATATTCCAAGAAAATTCATAGCATTTTTCCAAGAGATCTTCTCTCAGGAGCTTCCAACAACTAGCTTACAACAAGAACCCATATGTAATCATGCTCCAAGACATGCAAGTCACAAGATAAAATTGTAGTTTTAACATTTGCCAAGTCAAATAGGCCCCATCAATAGCTCCATCCACAATTTGCCAGATGAATGCGAAACAAGTTTAGGCGAGTTTGTCCAATGTTCTGATATTACAACATCATGAACTTTGATAAGTTCAACAAATTAACATGCATTGCGATTCTATCAATTTAGATTGCTTATATGTAATCATGCTCCAAGACATGCAAGTCTCAAGATAAAATTGTAGTTTTAACATTTGCCAAGTCAAATAGGCCCCATCAATGGCTCCATCCACAATTTGCCAGATGAATGTGAAACAAGTTTAGGCGAGTTTGTCCAATGTTCTGATATTACAACATCATGAACTTTGATAAGTTCAACAAATTAACATGCAGGGTTAATTGTGATTCTATCAATTTAGATTGCTTCTTGCTGTAGAGTTGTCTGGTTATCGGCCACAGTTTTCAGTATCAACTGAATATTGTTCAATTATTTAGAAGAGCTTCTCATCCAATTTGGGTAAGCAGGTTTCTAGATTATGTTAGCCTTTAGTTCTAAATAAGATGCCATCATATAAAATAAGCAACCACATCCAAACTAAACCAAGAGTCATAAATAGCGTCAATGAGACTCTTAAGGTTTTCTCCTTCCTACCTCCCTTCCCAATTTAGACTGCAATGAGACCACATTTCATCCATATCAAACTTCAAAAACTATGACAAATTAAGGTACCTCATAAATTGTTTCTTTTACAATAGTAAGAATAAGAAACAAGAAATATCTCGATTTAAATAAAACTATTTGTGCTCAAAAATAAAACTTTTAATTGCTTAAAAGCTTCAAACTACATTTACCTTTAGAGGTGGGAAATGAGAAGGTTCTGCAGGTGCAGCCAAATCCCAGATGCAAATTTCACCATCATCAGCACCAGATGCAAGCAAGTTAGGTGTAAAGCTGTTAAATGCAAGACCACGAACCTGATGTAAAGAAACAAATAGCAGGCACCATAAGCGCAGGAAACATAGAGCCAATCACTAACAGATACAGCTTATTGCAAGGCAAGGAACTTACAGGTCCTTTGTGTTTTGAAAGATGTCCAACAAGAGCACTTTCACTTGTCTCAGACCTGAGAAAAAATTACAAAGACACAAAATAAGGATTAAGGACTTCACTCAGCAAATTGAGAAAGTTATATCATTTACTCCCCTAGTGAAATAAGACAACTAAATAATGCAGATGGTATTAATTCCTTATATTTTTCAGTGAATTGATATAAGCAAAAAACCTTTAAGCCAAAGACATAAACATCAATTTTGTACCTGACTTGAATATATCATCAAGATTAGTTCAATGCCACAGATCCAAAAAATGCAAAGAAAATAGCAAGCACTACTAAAGTTCAAAAAACAGCCGGAAGATTACAACAGCAAAACCAGTTCTACCTTCTAAGCTGCTTACGAAAAAATAATAGGTAATCCCCCATAATCATGAAGTAAAAGCTCATGCTCTTATTTTCTTAATACTTATTACGGTTAAGATTCTCAATGTCTTCTTCCTCTTCCTTTGACTCTTCTGATCTACCACTCCCCATTTACAGTTTTTTCATAGAGTCACCTGAACCTAGAAGACTTACATATGAAGCTATTCTAGATACCCGACTTAATTGGGAGAAGTTGCAGCACCAAATCAAATTTGATTTTCACATTTTAAGAGTTCATAATAAATATTGTACATATTTTAATATCACCGATATTATCATTAAATAGTTAAAGCAAATTACAGTGGCATAAGTAAAAGATCCAGTGATATAAGCAAAGCCAAAAAAAATAAAGAGTAAATATAAAGAATCCCTCAAACCCCTAAGTCACATGCTGAGGTGCCCGTAAAAGGCATATGCTTAAGTGCCTATCACAAGTAATTGAAATTTTAGTTTTAAAAAAAAAAAAAAAAAAAAAAACTTTTACGAAAAGTTATTAAGGGTAGAGGTAAATCCCCCATAATCATTGAAAGTAAAAAGACTTCATGCTCTTTATTTTTTCTTAATCCACTTATCTACGGTTAAAGAATTTACTCAATTGTCTTTCTTTCCATCTTCCTTGACTTCTTGCTGATCTACGCACTCCCCGATTTTACAGTTTTTTCATAAGAGTCACCGGCTGAACCTAGAAAAGACTTTACACTATGAAGCTATTCTAGAAATACTAAAACCGGAACTGTAATTGGGAGAAGTTGCAGCACCAAAGTCCAAAAATTTGAATTTTTCATCATTTTTATTAATGAGTCATTAATAATATCATACATTATTTTTAATATCACGATTATTTATCATTAAATTAGGTCTCAACAGCAAATTACTCAGTGGCATAAGTAAAAGAAAGTCTCAGATTATAAAGCTAAAGCCCAAAAAAAAATAAAGAGTAAATATAAAGAATCCTCAAACCCCCTAAGTTCACTCATTGCTGACCCGTGTGCCCGTAATATAACTATATCCGCTTAAGTGGCCTATCACAAGTAGTAATTTTATAATTAGTTTTAATAAATAAAAAAATAAAAAAAAAAAACATGAAGCAATGCTTATCGTGTGTACAAGGAGAAAGTTGGCTTTAAGGTTTTGCGCTCTCAATAGATATTGAAGACTACTTGGAATTTCCAAAGAAGGATCAGAAAGGCCAACATGTTCCCCATTAATAAAGCCTCCTTTAAAAAAAAAAAAAAAAAAAAAAACAGCATCTTATTCGTGTACAGGAGAAAGTTGTTAAGGTTTGCAGTCTAGATATTGAAGACTACTGAATTCCAAAGAAGGATCAGAAGGCCAACTGTCCCATTAATAAGCCTCCCCTAAATTGTCAATAATTTGGTGTCTATACTCCAATTGGAAAGGCTTATACAGGGGTTTTTTTTTATCAAGTTTTAGTTTTAAACTCCTCTAAATACCTAATCAAATTAAATTCCAGCTTACAGCAGGCTGCAATCATCCTACCTGCAGCGAGCCTTTGAATTTCCCTACCAATCTAAGTATGCTTTCTAATAGTGCCCAATCACAACCTGTCTAGCAAGTAGCAACCCAAACCACAAGAAATCCAAAATCCTGCTCATTCCCAAACCACATGCTATCAATTTTAACACAAAACTTAAAATATCAAACACAATCAAGTACAGTCCAAAAAAAAAATAATATTAATAAAGGGAATGAAGTTAGAACATGAAAGTTGAGATCATGTAAATTATGCACCAATTTGCCATCTCAGTGGCTATGCATGGGCCATGTAAATCTCTAATCTTTGCTCTCCATTGAGCAAAAAATCTAAATAACGTTTCCACCAACAATCCAGATGTTATTTTTTTCAATTTAACAGTTAGGTTCTGACAGATACCAAATAGACTCAAATCAAATTTATTTAAAGGAAATGCATGTCCAAATTGAATCATACCATAGTTCAAATTTATCGAATTGTTATTTATTTACATAGCTATCTATCACCCAGGTACCACTCTCTCCTTTTTCTCAAAACTCTAGAAGTCGGTCAGTCTGCAATTATATAAAATGGGGGAAAGAAATTCCTAATCAGCATTCATAGACTATATAAAGCCTAAATTACGCTCATTTTCAATTTCACACCCTCAATAATCAAGTTCGAAGTAGCTGGAAATGAAACTTAATTTAAATCAAAGAATTCCAAATTTCAGAGGCTCGAGGTATCAAAACACAGATTTCAAATTCATAAACACTAAATAGACGATGTCACAATCAAGTTTTCCAATTCCCCGTCATAATCGAGTGGAGCTTAATATAAACTCGGCCATTTACTAGCCAGATCTCATTGTAATCCCAAACAGCCATCCAATACCCCAAAATTATCCACTTTACTAGCAATTTCAATGTCAAATTCAACTCATACAGCAGTTCAATTGCAACACATTTAAATTAAGAAGCTCAAAAAAAAAATCCTGAGTAAAGTCTATCCTCGAATTACCGGATCAGAGACAGAGGATTCCAAATATCGATACTACCATCAACAAGCCCACCCGCAATGAGCCCAAGGGAGTACTGGTCAGACCCGGATCCATTTCTACCCCAAGCAAGACGGTTAAATCTCTCAGAGCTCTGAAACTCGCCGACCAAAGGAAGATCACGATCATCCGATTGGAAATCAAGCTTGAAGATCTCAAGACTAGCCGACGAGCTAAAAGACAGATCGACTGCTCCCGCCATCGTCCCGGCTGCCATGTACGGTGCATCCGGCGCTAACGCCACTGACGCCGATCTATTCACCGACTTTATACACGCCATAATAAATAAACCAACAATGAAAAGAATTCTTTCTTCCTACAACGCCAATTGTAATCTAGAATTACAAAGATACGAACAGAGACAGAGAGAGAAAGTGGATCTAGGTTTATAAAGAATGAAAATTTGAGAAATGAGAGGCCAAATCGAAATTAGGGTTTGATCTGGAAATTATTTTTTGAGGGATTTTTGAATTGATTTGGACCTGAAAGTGAAATGTACACTCGCCTTCTGTTCTGTTTCTTCCTCTCTCTGTCTCTCTCGCTCGCTCTGTTTCTGTATGTGGGAGATATTTGCGCTTTTTGGTTTTAGTTTACGAGCTTCGGTTCTGAACCGGACGAAATAGGTTATTATCCTCTACATTGCGATTCTTGCCGTCGTGTTGTTCGTTAGGATTTAGCAAACGTAAGGGTATTTTTGTCCGAAATGTACTTGTAAGAAATATAGAAGACTTCTGTTACTTGTCATGAGTCCAATTGGATTATCCCATGTGTTAATCAATTTTTTAGTTTTTCAAAAGACGGAAAAGCCCATCGGTAATGAAAATCAGTTCGTTTCAAGAAGCCCAGATATGCGTATGTGAACTGTGCGTGGTTCGTTTGCTAAGCCCAAATGTGCATATGTGTTCAAGTCCAACAAATATATAGTTTATCCTTTATTTCTCCAGTAAAAGAATAAAAAATAGAAAAAAAATCGAAAAACAAATATTTTTTATGAATAAAAGCTGTGTTTGACAATAATACTTATTTATAGAGTGATTTAAATTAAAAATATTCAATATAAATAGTTTTTAATTAGTTATTTAACTTAAAATAATAAAAAAGAAATTAGCTAAAAGACAGAGTATTTTAATATTTCTATCCAAACCCTAAAAGCTGTTGTCAAAATTAAGTTACCGAACGATGTAATTTTGACTTTATCAAAAATTAAAAGCTACTTCAAAAATTTTTATAACATTTCTATCCCAAACCCTAAAAACTGTTGTCGAAATTAAGTTACCGAACGATGTAATTTTGATTTTATCAAAAATTAAAAGCTACTTCAAAAATTTTTATAACATTTCTATCTCAAACCCTAAAAGCTGTTGTCGAAATTAAGTTATCCATCGATATTATTTTAACTTTATCAAAAGCTAAAAGCTACTTCAAAAATTTTTATCGAATATGAATGAAATAAAAAATGCAATAAGATAATGATATAGAATAAGATTCAGATTACATTTATGCGTTCAATTTAATAGAAATAAATGAAAAAATTAAAATTGAAAAAAACTAAAAATCTCCACATTAATAAATTGCTATGAATTAAATTACTTAATTATCATTTTATTAAATAAGAGTTATTCTTCAATATAACAATATAATTAATTTCAATTCAATAAATTATGAGAATAAATGTTTGTCAAACTATAAAGTTTTATTCCTAATAAATTTTTTTAAAAAAAATATTCATGAGTGAATATCATAGAAAACCCAATAACGCAAATTTTATTACTTCCATTTAAAAGTATACATAATATTTTTATATAAAAATCAAATAAAAATCATACAATATGATATTTTCTAAAATTTTATTCCTAATAAATTTTTTTAAAAAAATATTCATGAGTGAATATCTTAGCAAACCCAATAACGCAAATTTATTACTTCCATTTAAAGGTATACATAATATTTTTATATAAAAATCATACAATATGATATTTTATAAAATTCCATCCAATAAACAACATCCCAAAAAAAAAAAGAGAACCTGTTTTAAAAATAACAAAGGGCACCTATAGCTTTTACAAAAAGATAATGAGGATTCAGAATGCCTATAATCACACAATTGACAATTCTATTTGCTACTATACACACCCTTACTTACTAATTACTATTACAACAACAAACATAAAATTGCAGCCTAATAATCCTAATAATTGTAAAATGGAAAGCCAAATTTAAGATTTTGGTTTCAGTTCTAGTTCTGATTCTTGAGCGTCTGGTTCTGGTTTTGCTTCCGGTTTTGCTTCCGATTCTTGAACATCTGGTTCTGGTTCATCCCCATTTGATTGCACTTCAACAGGAGGAGTATGTCTATCCATAGGAAGCTTTATTTTGCCAAGAGAAGCAGCAGGAACAAGCTTAAGATTCTCACAATTACATATCTCAATCATGAAACCATCTGGGTCATTGAAAAATAATTGGTCTATTTTTGTCCCATGTTCATCTACTGTCCTTTTCATGTACTTGACATTGAACTCCTTCAATCTTTTCTCCATTGCTTCAATGTCTTCGCACTATATTATAAGAAACCCAAATTAATAAAATTTAAGTAATAATTTGTAAGTATATACATCAAGAGATTGATGATAATATAGAAATTGCATTTAATCTTGAGCTAACAACTAAAAAATACTTATCTTTCACAAAAAAAATAAGCTTTGTTCGGCAACTTTTAAAACTTTTTTAAAGTGTGTTAAGGATTATCGAAAACCATATTATAAAATGTTAAATATTCTAGCGTTTAGTTTTAAAGTGTGTTAAGAATTATCGAAAACCATATTATAAAATGTTAAATATTCTAGCGTTTAGTTTTAAAGTGTGTTAAGAATTATCGAAAACCATATTATAAAATGTTAATAAATTAATTAAATGTTTTTAATTAAGAAATCATACTAACCTGAAAAGAAATATGGTTGTCCATGGGATCCAAATTGTGGTGAGGATCAGGAAATTGATCTCCATCTTTAGCTTGCACAAGATGAATTCCAACACCATAATTGAACAACCAAGCACCATCAAAGTCAAAAGCTTGAGGCCTTTCAGTCAAAACCATGCCAAGAACATTGGTGTAGAAATCAATAGACTCTTTTACATTCCTACAAAGCCTTGAGACATGATTTAACGCCATTAGAGGAGGTTCATGCTGCTTCTTTTTCTCCTCATACTCTTCTTTCTTCTCCATCCTTTTAGTTGTCTTTCTGGAGAGGGAGGGTTTTGTTTTGTGCTGGACTTTGTTAAAACTAAATATATTCGGTAGACGATGCTGACACGTGGGGCATTAGTTACACGTGGGGATGGAAGACTGCATTTAGAATTTGTACGTGGAACAATCTTCAGTAGACGTCTGCACTTTTTCCTAAATAGGCCAAACATTAGTTACCTGTGATACGAAGGATTCAGCAGATGGAGTCGTTTGTTTGAGCATAGAAATAAGGGTGCAAAAAAAAAAAAAATATATTAAAGCTTAAAAATTCATGAAATTCAAAAATTAAATTAAAAATTAAATCGGTTTATTCGATATTATAAATAATTTTGCATGGTTTTATTTTATCTATATAAAAATATAATATATTTTCAAATTTTTGAATCTACGAAATTTGGATATATAAATTTAAAAACTTACTATTTACTTTTATTAATTAGGCTTTCATTGAATATTTAAATTTACAATTACATATCCTAGCAAAATAATTCTTATTATACAAAATTAAAGTTTATATAATTTTAAAGGATACGGGAAAAATAATTAAATTATATTTAAAATTTTGATTTTTTATAGGTACCGTGTCCTTCTTTGTATTCAAAAAAATGTAAATTTAATTTTATTAATAAAAAATATATTGTTTTTGGTTATAATTTAAATTTACAGCATTAAATTTACTCTTTTTAATATGATAGGATTAATAATATTATTTAATTTTATAATTTTAATATAATTAAAAAAATAAAAATAAAATTTAATGTCAATAAGGTGTTGATTGCGGTGGAAATTTATTATAAAATTATAGATATTTTAATGACTGCCTATAAGTTACTAAAAAGGTAAAAATCTTAACACTTGAATTATAGTAATTAATTTGATTTTAATTTGAAAAATATTGAATTTTTAGATTTTATAAGTATAAATATAATTATTAAATTTATTTTTTGTTTTTTTTTATTAAAGGAGATCTAATGGTTGCTTTAAACAGCGACAATACAAAGTCAATAGGCTCATGTCGGTTGAAGTTGACTTCTCCTTTTTACCGGTGATGATGAAAGGTTAAAAATGCTCTCACCACAAGCTTCCTCTTTGAGGGAGAAGAAGACTTTATACCGCTAGTGACCCACATAAACCCACACGCCCAAACAAGTGCAAGTCACTCTTCTCTCTCTCAACCAAACCAAAACCTCCGCCCCCACCTCAACAACGACAGTTCCACCATCCGAACCACCACCACCACCAGTACCACCATTCCATTGACAACCACACAATAACAGTGTCTCCAACTGTCTGTAAACCAGAACTCTTGATCAAACAGAGAGAAACTCAAGATGTACAGGGACGTCTCTAGCTGCAATACTTACAATTACGGCGATTCTTTGTATTGGGATGCGCGCTATGTGCAAGAGGCTGGTAGTTTCGATTGGTACCAGCGTTACTCTTCTCTTCGCCCATTTGTTCGTCGCTATATCCCGACTTCCTCTCGCGTTCTCATGGTTGGCTGTGGCAATGCCCGTAACTATCTCGTTACTCTCTGCTTGTTTTTGCTCTTGTTATCGTCTTGTCTGCGTTTGAGTATGACTCTAGTTTGTTTAATTTAGTGGAGAATGAATTAGGTCAGCGATATGCTTCTGATTAGCTCGATTTGCCTTCTGGGTTGGTTAGGGGTTTCATTTTCAGTTTCTGTGTAGGCCTAATCTGCTAGAAGGAAAGGAACTCTTTGCTTAAAAATATGATTGACATACACTTTGAATTAGTATGGCCTTCAATGTTTTTCATTATAGAAATGGGTGCCCTTGGAATTGAGTTGTAAATGTAAAAAGTTTTGTGCCTATTTCAGAGCTTGTAAGGATGGAAATTAATAATTACAGAAAGTATTGCGTACTTGGGACTGTTTGTGTGCAAGAAAGAAATACTTTTTTGCTTAGAAATCTGATTGACATGCATTTTCATGTGTAGTAGTCTGGCCGCCAATGCTTTTTGAATATAGAAATAAGTAACCTTAGTACTTAAGTGTGACCTGTTTTATTGTCTTATTAATGCAACTGCCCCATGGTCTGTACTTGTTGATGGAACTCAACCGTAGTTAAATTATGGTAAATCATTTAACAGTATCTGAGATAGTTTTTATGGTCCTAATTTTGAGCTCTGCATATGATGGCATATTCAGAGGGATCATTGTGGTAAGATTTGTGATGTAAAAAAAAATCTCTTGGATCTGTCAATTTTGCAACCTGCAAATTAAATTGTTGATACCCCCATATGAAAGTTGTCACTTTCCTATTGAATAACTGAAAGGAATTTTGACCCAAAATTCTCTGCAGACTGTCTAATGGGAATTTTCTTTTTTTTTTTTTTTTTTTTTTTTTTTTTTTTTTTTTTTTTTTTTACCTTAAGTATTACTTAAGTGGTGACCTTTTTATTTTATTTGGTCATTTATATAAATAGCGAGAATGCGCGCCTAATGGTCTGTGACTTGTTTGATGGAACTGGCTACAAACACGCCGTAGTTAAATTCATTGGTATAAATCATTTACGTTGTTAACTAGTAAATCTTGAGATATTTTATTAATATGGTCCTAAATTTTGGAGTCTTTCGTGTCATATGTGATGGTGCATATCTCAGAAAGGATCTTTGTGGTAAGATTTGTTTGATGTAAAAAAAAAAATCTCTTTGGATTCTGTTCAAATTTTTGACAACCTCAAAATTTAATTGTTGATACTCTTATAATTGTTTTTTTTTCCCCATAATAGAAATTTGAGCTCGTCCTAATTAGAATAACTGAAAGGAATTTTTTGGTCTCCCACTAATTCCTCTGCAGACTGGTTTTAATGGGAAAATTTTTCTTTTTTTTTTTTTTTTTTTTTTTTTTTTTTTTTTTTTTTTTTTTTTTTTTGCTTCTTTTCCATTCCCCCATTCATTGTAGTCTATGTCAGAGGATATGGTGAAGGATTGGGTAACGTAAGACACTAACCAAAACATTGAAATTTTTATTTCATCAGTGGCTATTGACATGGATGATAAAAAAAAAATACGAGACAATAATCCCTAGCTACTAAATGTAATCCATTTAAAGTGAAAATTTTCATTAATGTTGTGAACATATAATATTTTTTTTCTTGAGTTATATCTTATCTCTTTTGTAAGTCGTTCCTATACTTATTTTAGACATGCGAATGTGTATGTTATGTAGATAGAGTTTCTCCTCAGATGGATTCTTTTGATTATGTGGTCATCGGACAAGGGTTGGCCTCGCCTATTGCCATTATTTTTTTATTTTATATAAGGTTATTTTGTAATGTAAAATACCGAATTGATATGAAACAAAGCATTTATTTAGAAGGGACCGTTGTTTTAAAAATTTGTATCAAGAAGCACCGTTTATTTTTATCTCCTATTTATTAAGTTTAAATGGTAAAAAACAAACAATTAATTTAGTGAAACAGAAAACACCCAATAGTTAATTGTGTATTCAAAACTTATAAAAAAGAATTAATAAAATTAAAGAGAGACATCTCTTTTAATGAAAACATATTTTTAAGACGGCATTTTTTTTTTTTTTTTTTTTTTTTTTTTTTTTTTTTTTTTTTTTTTTTGCTTTCTCCCCCCCACATTGTAGTCATGTCAGAGGATATGGTGAAGGATGGGTACGAAGACATAACAAACATTGACATTTCATCAGTGGCTATTGACATGATGAGAAAAAAATACGAGCATATCCCCCAGCTCAAATGTATCCCATTAAAGGAAAATTTTCAATTAATGTTGTGAAACATATATTTTTTTTCTTAGTTATATCTATCTCTTTGTAAGTTTCCTATACTATTTTAGACATGCGAATGGATGTTAGAGATATGAGTTTCTTCCCAGATGATTCTTTTGATAGTGTCATCGACAAGGGTATGGCCCTCCCTATTCCATTAGATGCATTTTATAACGATGTGCTTGACTTAAGTTGGTGCCTTTTTGTGTTGACTTTGTTTCTTGCTGATCCTTGACTCAGGAACTCTTGATTCATTAATGGTATGGCACATTTTCCAATGTTCTCATAACTTCTTCTAGCTTTAGGCTTTTCTAATTATTCGTATTTTTATTATTATTTATGCTTGTAATTTTAGTGCGGGAATGATGCTCCGATTAGTGCTGCTCAGATGTTGGGGGAAGTAAGCAGGTTCTGCTAAGAAAAACCTTTTGTAGCTACAGTTCTGATTATGTTTGCACTCATACTATGATTTACATTCATTGCAATCGTCTTCACCATCCCTTTTTCCTCCTTTTGGCTTTGCAGGCTTCTTAAACCTGGAGGAATTCATATGTTGGTAACCATATACCCAAAAGAAAAAAAAAAACTTTATTCTTTTTCCATTCATCATTGACTTTTGAAAGTTTTTAAACCATGATGTGTTTTTCAAACTCTTTTCAGATAACCTATGGTGATCCTACAGTAAGGATGCTTCATTTGAGCCAGCCTGTGTACAATTGGAAAATTGTCTTGTACATAATACGTAAGTTTCCTGTCCTTTTGAACTTAAAAAAGATTTTCACTCTGTGGCCAAGTCTTGCAGTAGATAGATATTCTTTCTATTTACCTGGAAGTTTTAGCCTTTACCGATATAATGTGATTCTTGTATGAATAATTATGCTACTGATTCTTTCTTACTTTTATCCAGATTGATTTTTAAGTGCATAATCATGGGTAAGATAAATGTATTTGATGGAATGAGTCGTGATAAAATTTACTGTTTTCTTTGTCCTTGTGTTTGATAAATTTTTACTTGTTGTTTTAAAGCATATAAAATTACTAAAGTTTGTTGTGCCATGATGATCTTTAATTGGTCCATCATCAAATTTACACAAGACCTTAAAGAACTTCAAATGGCGCTCTAGGCTATCCATTTCCCACAACTGAATAATTCTTTTCCATCTCAAAACCAATCTGCACCATGAAAAATGGAGTGAGCAGGTTGTGCATGGAAAAAATTTTCCTACTTTATATTTCTGATTGTGTTTGTGTTCAGGCTATGATCTATACTCATTGTGGTACTCCTTGCTATCCCTGTTTTCCTCCTTTAGTCTACTAAACTAGATACGGGTTACAGCGAACTGAGTGATAATTAGCTATCTTTGTATCCAGGGGACTGAACATGCAGTTGCTGCTGCTCTGCCTGCATTATCTTAAATCATTCTTAAAACTGAGAATATGCTTTACATTTTGAAGAGAAATACAAGGATTTCATATTGTTTTGGTATTGATGATTATATGTCCGTTATAGTAGATTCATGATTGATGCATTTTTTTTTCTGTCATTTTGAATTGTTTGGAGTTTGAGCCCTGAATCCAATTTTTCCTCATTGTTTCTGTCTTTGCCTCATTGCTAATTTTTGTGCTAATTTAGAGCTTAGCAAACAGAATTTAACTTTAAATAAGGAGGCTAAATTTCTTTCGATTTACTAATCCCTTTTTTGTGGTTTTGCAGCCAGACCAGGATTTGAAAGGCCTGCAGGTGGTTCATCATCACGCTCATTTTTGGAACCTGTCCCCATAACTGAGAACGGGTTACTTCGGGCAGATTTCATATTAGAAGATCCTGATTCTCACTTTATATACGTCTGTAAAAAGATGGATGAAACAACAGATCTTCATAGCATAACCCACTGCCCACTAACGGCTGATGTTTCCTAGGATTTAGTTACAGTCAGGCATTAAGGTAGTGATTACCTTGTTCAAGCTTCAACATGGACCATAACTGTTTGTATGAATATCACTGCATGTACCACAAGGCCTGGTCATTGGCAAGCTTTTACTATTTGTTGTGAAAATTGTTTTTGTTTTGCCTGATATGTCAGATTAGAATCTAGATGAGATGAAGGAAAAAGAACAAGAAGAAAGAATCTTGTTCTAGATGAGTCGGTGAAATAAGCACTTCAGTTTATCGCTCTTTGTGCATCATCTGAAGTGCCTTCAGATTCCAAGTTGAACATTTTAATTTGCTTTATTCTAAAACATGCTTAATTCTATTGTGGAACTTGTTCAAATGGAGGAGCTTAACCGCCCGGTTTCTCTTTATTCATTATGATGACTGTTGATGTATGCTCAGCTTATTCTATCTGCCTCTCCAGTATTCGTTGGTGAACTCAATTCCAGCATTAATCTTATTTCTTTGCCTTTTCCATTTCTTAACCGATTCTATATTATGGCAGCTTTCCTCTTATCTCTTGTTTGATAGCTATGATCCAGTAATTGGATTATGAAGGTGATATAACTAGTTTTGGAGGCCTAGAAAGAGGTCTCTGGGGTTGAGTCACTGCTATTTATATAAGTAGCTTCAGTAGTAGCTCTTTTAAGGCTGTTAAAAGAAGAAAATTTCAACTTTAGATATTAACACTATAAAAATGGCATCAAGCTTTATTATTATTATTGTTATTGAACTCTTTTTGGTGACATTATTAATGAACTCCTTTTAGGTACTCTTGTTTATTGGTGAACAATAGCAAAATTTATGTGAGATTGGAATTGGTGTAAGGCAATCATTTTCAACCTAGTAGCTTTTTATTAGGAGTATAGCTTCCACCAAGACTTGTTTCCTTTTGCAGTTGTCTAACTCTTCTAGATAATAACTAAGTTTCTATTTATAAAGGTGAACAAGAGAATCTTAACCTGTAAATAGAATGCATGCCTGATTGGGTTAAGCTCCAACTAAATCATCAATAGACTGTAGGTTCCTTCCTATCCCACTTTTTACCTTCAACTTGTGTTCTTCAATCTCAAAGATTTGATGCATTTAAATGGTCAGGGCATGGTTTTTTAGTAGCAGCCGAAAGATGTAAATGAGCCGAGCCTACTTGCGAGCTGTTTGAGTTTGGCTTGAAAAAAGTTCAAGCTTTTACATATACATATATAATATTTATTTTAAATTTATTAGAGTCTCAAGCCAAATTCGAGTTTAAAAATTTTTTAATTAAATTCAAGGTTCAAGTCAAGTTTGAACTTAAAATTTTATAGTTCACTGAGTTTCGAGCCAAGCTAAATTCTATTAAATCTAATAAGATCAAGCTTGGCTCAACTCAATTACACCCCTAGTGACAACAATTCTTTGGTTTCTTTTGTCGATGTTTAAAATTTAACCTCTAGTTCATAAGATAAACACTGAACTGTTTAATTATAGTTATACACAAACTATTATCCAATTTATTATCTTATAAATAATGTGGATATCACCTTGAATTTTCAAATCTTCCAAAGATAGAAGGACAAGAACTTCATTAATGCAAAGAGATAACGCAGGACAAGAAGTAATTACTTCATTGATACTGGTTTCTTAATACTTAAAGAATACCTCAAAATGGTTGGTCTTGCTAAAGTAGGTGTCAGAGGCTTGAGTAGTGTGTAGGAAAGCGCTATAAATTGAGCAGATCTTCTGCTCTCTGTCCTAAATTTTACTAAATCTGAGTTAGATTTCATTTTAGAACCGTAACTATATAAAGATATGTCATGTATTGACCACGTAATTCACATAAGGTAATAAGATAATTTTACATTTTACATTATAGAAAAATCATGTCTTGGATGCTATTGTTTGAGTAGTGCATGTATTCAGTTCTACTTTTCTTTCTCCAAACCCGTTATTCTTAATTTTTTTTAATGATAAAAATAAGAAAGAGCAAAATAAAAGAGATAGGTTGTGCTCCACAATCAATGTCTTGATTAAACGTTATTTTTTACAGTGTTCGGTAACATATCGTTTGAATGACTTTTAGAAGTTAATGTATCATTTTATAAAAAGTTAACATTTATAACATTTAGCTTTTAGCGTATTATGAAAAGTTACTCAAGCATTCTATGAAAGTTATTCAAACGATCTATGAAAGTTACTATTAGCTAAACAGATAAACGCAAACAACTACCGAAACAGTTAATTTTGTCGAACAAATTCATAATACCGAACAAATCCATAATACCGAACAAACCCATAATAGAAAGACTCAAGATTTTGAACTCTAATTAACATGATGTCACTATTAGAAGAGTTGCTAGAACTTAATATCTTTCATTATTCACTAAAAACTTTAGTAAATGAGAATTATAAGTAGCAAGCCAAAGTGACTAAATCTGGTAATTAATTGGAAATTTAAGAAACCCAGTTGAGACCAAAATTCCCATTTATGGCAAATATCAGTTACAATTACAAAGTCCTCAGAGGGCTCCAACCACTCTTCCAAAACAGCAAAGAAAGTTGAAAATTACTATACTGCCACTACCCTATACACTATCTCTATATATGGCAGATTGACAGTACCTTTACCAAATGTGGCAAAAATAACATAGTATACAAAAACCATCAATCCTTCATATGTGGGTCCATAGCTGCTCTAGAAATAGCAAAAGTAAATAAAATAAGTTAAAAAACTTATCTTCTCTATATATGGTAGTAGATTTACTAAATGTGGTAAATAATAAATGACAGATAGAGTAAAAAAAATTTTGGCAGCAAGAAAGATAATTTTGCAATTAACCTTCTCTAAAGTTGGCATTTCTTTTGCTAATTGTAGCAACTACTAAATCCAGAAACACAAGCAAATGCTATTGAAGTAAAAATATACACAAAAACAAAAATAGCCATTACCCACTTAGCTTTCTCTAAAATTGGCAGAGGCAAAGCTAAAGTAGAACAATTTTTTTTTTATTCAAGAAATATATATAGAAAAATGTAGCTAAATTAAAAGAAAAAAATAAGAAAAGAAATCTAAATACACTAGAAAACAAAAGGAATAGGTTCTTTGAAAGACCAATGAGACTAAAAACAAAGACTCATTAGACCATCCACTCATTTTTCCCTCTCAGAACAAGAAAATATATGTAAAATAGGATGCTAAATTTAGCAAAAGGAAATAAATCAAAAATTGAAACTTCCAAAAAAGGGACCCACTCATATCCTACTAAAGAACAAAACTTTATGGGTCCCACAATGAGAAAAGAGGAGACCCACCATTAGCACCCAACCACTCCAAATGTGGCAAAAGAATCATGCAGCACACTCTAATTAGTATACAGAGCCATGCAAACTTGCCGTTTCTAGCCCCTCTATCTCTCGCCATTTGTGTCAAAAAAAACGCTCTCTTTCTCTCTCCCTCTATCTCTATCCCCTTTATCTTCTCCTCTTTCTCTATATTTAGCAACCCCAAATAAGGGCCTTCTTATTTTCTCTCTGCCTATCTATCTGAAAGAAAGAAAGCTCCTTGCTTTGTTTTAAAGATAGAAAATTGAATTTTGAAAGAATAAAAATTTCCCCCTTTCTGTTGGTTTTTGTGGGTTTTGATCAGTTGGGTCTCTGTTGTTGTTTGAAGAGGAAAAATGGGTAGAGGGAAGATTGAGATCAAGAGGATTGAGAATGCAAACAGCAGGCAAGTTACATTCTCTAAAAGGAGAGCCGGGCTGCTGAAAAAGGCTCAGGAACTTGCCATTCTCTGTGATGCTGAGGTTGCTGTTATTATCTTCTCCAACACTGGCAAGCTCTTTGAGTTCTCTAGTGCTGGGTATGGATAGTATTTTATTTTATTAATTTGTCTTTTCATTCTAAGCTCGTTTGTTAAGGAACAAAATTTCGTTTTTGGGAATCTTTTCTTATAATTTTAATGAATATTTTGAGGTGATTGCATGTGCTAAATTAATGGCTGCTCTGGTTTTTTTGTAAATGTTTATGGTTGGAATGGACTTTTCTGTCATTTAATTTAAACTTACTAATTTACGAAGGGATTTTGAAATTTTTTTTCAAAGTTTCGTTTTAGAAGTTTTTGGATCATTGCATGTGTATGTTTTTTTTTTAATCATATCTGGATGAACTTTTTTTTTTCTTTTATTATGGTTTTTAACGTTCACTAAGTTTATCTTTTTTTTTTTTTTTTTCCCTTAACTACTGTTGAATTTTTTTATTGGATATGTTGAAGTGACTTTTATATTTTATTTGAGAGCTTTTTAAAATTCTTTTCAGTTTTCAGCAATATTCTTCCTGGGTAAATGTTCCTTTCCAGTGATAAATTCTTTTCCACTTGACTAGGTTCATGCGGGTTTTGGGGGTTTATTGTTTATTTTTCTGCATGTAGCTGTTGATTAATTATTGATAAAATCTAGGTGATGTGGGGTTTTACCCTCTTTTTTTCTATTCAATTGACATGGTTTCATGAGCTTTAATTTTTCTATTGATTCGTGTTGTTACTTTTTCTAGAAGATATTTCCAATTTCACCGAATTTGCTAATTTGATTTGAACTTTGTTTGTGACAGGTTGGGGTATGATGGCTAATGTCTTGTTTTAAGTTCACTTTGATGGATGTCTTGGGTTATACTTATTTATTTGTTTTCTGCTGAGGATTTGACTGAGTGATTTGCATTTTTTAGTTGATATCTGTCATAAGTAATCTGTTCTTTTGTTTTTTTTTTTTTTTTTAAGTGAAGTTTTTAATGTTAGAGTAGTTCAGAGAAACCAGAACTTTTAACTCCTTAGATGTCCTTTTTATGGAAATAAGCATGAAGAGGGAAAAAAAGGTAGGTATCTTTTCAAATTTACAAAAGAGAATACTGAATTCTTGGTGATGGATTATTGAGAAACTAATTTCTGGAAATGAAGTGAGAAAATACTAGACCAAGAGAAAATAGAACCAACAGAGCAGAAAATATATATAATGCAGAGCACCAAGTGATTTCTAACTTCTTGCGACGCTGTTAATCATAAGCGTATTGAACTAGCAGGGACTCCCTCTAGTGGATGGAGCTTTGAGTCCGAAAAAATAACTACCTTTCACTTCAGACACACTTAGCTGTCAGCAAGACATATCAAGTAGTTAGAGATACAATAGATGAAACTCCAAGAAACTAGTATTGTCCTCAATTTTTTAGCCAAGAAACATTTTTTTTAGGATCACAATGCACTTCAGTTAAGCAGAAGCGTAATACAATCATGCCTTATCCCAATCTGCTTAAGTTTTCACTCCAATGGCATATGCCGTAGAAAAGATTTTATAACTTGTCATTGGCCTGTGTCGACAGTCTACTTACTTATGTTTATATTTTTTCAAGAATCATGTAGCAAGAATGAATTTGACTGAAAATTTGATGCACTTCATCTAAAGATACTAACTTGGTACTAACTCATGCTTATTCGCTCAAATTTTTGTTTCTACAGCATGAAGAGAACACTTGCAAGATACAACAAATGCCTAGATTCGTCAGAGCATATTAAAGTAGAGTACAAGGCAGAGGTAGCTCTTAGTTCATGTGTACACTAGCAAAATATGTTCTTTTATGAATTTGTGCATACAAGTGTCCTGCAGTGTGTTTTACCTTATTTAAGGGTCTTCTGATACATTGTTCCGCTTTTCCCTTTCCCTTTCCCTTTCTCTTAGGAATGTTATATATATTTTGTTAAATGCAAAAACATCACAGAAGAAAACATAAATAGATATCCATTCTTCCCATTTACTTGCAGACTTTCTGTGGGTATTCTGGAATGTACTGCAATTTTTCTGCTTTGAAAAACAGTTTTGAACTTGCGGGAATGGGGTGATTGTTGGTATGGGAAGTAGGGAGACTTGCTCGTTTGAAGATAAAGTGATAAACGTCATCACTCATATAGGCTGACCATTGGGTTCTGGAAAGACATACATAAGAAAGGCAGAGCCTTTACACAAGGGTCTTTGCTGTCCAAATCTTTTTTATTCCTCAGCTTCATTACTATTATGTGGGAGAGTGAAAAAAGAATTCCAACTTTTTTGATGAAGTTTTGAGAACTTTTTTCCACATAAAATGCATATCACAGAAAATTTGAAGAAAACTATTTCCAAATGGTAGAGCAGGAAGCTGATATGGTCCAGTCCATGTCCTCAAGGGCGATGGGGTTCACATTGTAGGAAAAATTTATCAAATGACATTTTTCTTCCATTTGCTGTCCTTTTTCACCCAGGCACTTTTGAGAACCATCCATCACTTGTAGATGGTTTAGACAACCATAATACTTTGTTTATGTCCAATTGAAATTTTTGACTATTCAATTTGTTGAACTTTACTCATATGAATAATCTCCAATACAAGTATTGGTTGATGTTTCCATTTGCATGTCTTCTTCAGAAACAAGATTTGAAGGAGGTGGATGTTCTAAAAGAGGAAATTGCGAAGCTACAAGTGAAACAATTGTATGTGCTTTCTGCATTATTTCATTGCATTTGTTAAATAACTATTGAGATAATGCAAAGATCTCTTTTCTATGTGTATTCATGATTCTGTTTCAATAGGCGGCTTTTGGGCCAGGACCTGACTGGCTTGAGCTTGAAAGAGTTGCAACTGTTGGAGCAGCAATTAAACGAAGGGTTATTATGTGTGAAAGAGAGAAAGGTTTTGCGCAATATCTTTGTTCTTGCTTTTGTTGTACAATTTTAATCATAGAAAGCAATAGAGGCACATTGTGTTGTTTACTAGTTTCACATTTCAAGAGCTTTAATGGAAATTTTATCCTTTCAGGAAAAATTACTGATGGAACAACTTGAACAATCAAGAGTACAGGTAATTGAAGACATAATTATTACATGTGTATTTCCTGTAACTATTTTGTTGAACAATGTTCATTACAGCATTAATCCTAAAAGAATAATGCGACCACTTTACAAATGTGTCAATTTTGGTTGTAAATGTTTGAAGTTACCTAGACATAGCCCTGTTGGTAATTATCTCCCTCCCTTAAGGAGGAGGTTTTTGATTTGAAATCCCCAATCCCTAACATTATCCAAGAAGAAAAAAGGTTTTGTATTTGCGCCAACATTTCAGTTAAGTGGTGAAATATGATTTGTGCTAACAGAGTTCCTCAGCTTCTGCCAGAGAAAGAAATTGGAACTGTTTTTTGACTGGGTATTCAATTTCTTGTTACCAGGAACAGCGAGCTATGCTGGAGAATGAAACTCTGCGCAGACAGGTAATCAATACACTTCTTTGAACAATGTCCCAAGTAAAATGCAATGCTCATTTTTGCTTGTTGTATCATGAAGGTTGAAGAGCTTCGAGGCTTCTTCCCATCAACTAATCACTCAGTTCCAGCTTATCTTGAATACTATTCTATAGAGAGGAAGCATTCCCTTACAAACAATGGTTCTGCTAGTCCAGACGTAGCCTGCAATTGCTCAATGGAAAAAGGGGATTCAGATACAACCTTGCATTTGGGGTATGCTATTTTTCTTGTATCACCCATCCTTCAGTTGATTTGCGAATACTTCAATAAATTGTTGTATAAATAGCAGTAATGCCTAACTGTACTTGCTTGCTAAGTTAATATTTTTAACTTTTAAGTCGGCTCAGACCTTATAATCTTACTGCTCTGGTATATTGCTTTGATAATGCCTAACTATTCTCATATATATTTCCTTTGTTGGCCAGATTGCCAACTGATGCATATCGCAAGAGGAAGGCACCAGAGGGAGAAAGCCAGTCCAATGATTCAGAGAGCCAATTAGTCTTGATGTGATCATTTGGTCATTCTCCTTTCCTGTTAATAGAAACAGAACTGAAATGGTAGAGTAGAGTTGGTTCTTGAAGTTTGTCGAGGCATCGGTTTAGCCAACCGTGAGAAGTTATAGTTAGTGTTCTTTCAGTTATAGATGTTTCTATTGTAGGAGAAAAACTGGAGTTTCAGGGGACAGAGATCGAAACGAGTCGGTAGTTAGTGTTACCCATTTTTAGTAATGGTTCATAGATCCTCTCTTTTTTTTTTTCTTTTTTTTCTTTACCTGTATCAGATTAGTGTATGTTATCTAGGTGTTGGTTATGACCATCCTTTTCTGATTTAATCAGTAAATAGGATGATGAATTTCATTTCCCATTTTCTCTTAGACAAAAGTATGTTACTTGGCATCTTCTTTAGTTCTTCACATGTTCAATACCTAACTTTCTGAAATAAGATTAAGCAGACATTTCTTAACAGATCTCACAAATTTGAAGCTAATCAACAATTCATTTATTTCTTTATAATTTGCTTTGTAGCTTTTACAATCAATCCTAAAAATAAAAAAAAAAACAATCCTTTTTTCATTTTATAATCTATATACAGAAAATTTAAAAAACAAAAAGTTAATAGTACTTAGAAACTTACAAATCTTGTGATTATGGTTTTGTACTTCGAATTCCATTAAGCAAATCATTTCTCCCAACTAATACTTCATTAAAGAGACAATCCACCTCTTTTGTTAAGCTATCCAGAAGCTTCCCAATCATCCCCAATCTTGTCTGCAACTCCTCTGCTGCATTTCTACTGTTTCCACTGGCTATGGCAGCTGCAAGGCTAGCCGCTGCATCATTCAGCTCTTTAACTTCCTTTAACACACATCCTTTTTTCATTACAACTTCCAAAATAATTGAATCCAACTTAATTAAAGCAGGGTTAGATAAATTCCCTGCTAATTTTCTCATCTCCAAGAATCCCTTAGCATCACCACACAACCCACCAAACAAAACACTGCATACCCAAAATCCTACACTCCTTAGTTCCATCAAAGCTTGAAGAATAACCCATTCTTTATCTAAGCAAGATCTTTCTTCCTCAGCTTCCTTATATTCTTGGAATTTAAATTCCTTTCTTGGATTCTTGAACTCGATTGCCTTTAATCGTTCTCTTGCCAGAGAAGGTGAAGTCTTCACAAGACTCAGAGTATGAGATAAAGAAAGCTTAGCTTGTGCAAGATAAGACATTGAGGAACTGAATGAGTTGAGAAAATCAAGCAAGTTTAAACTATACTTGAAATATTCTTCACTTGTTTTGGCCTTCCATTTGCTCATATGATAGTCAATCTCCATAACTAGCTTTCCAAAGGCTTTATTGATCATGGGTAGAACATGAAAACATTTCTGAATCCATTCCAAGGATAGGTTCTCCAATCCATCCTCCTGTTTCCAATTCAGTGACAACTTGGTTACTAAACTTGAAATTTCGGATCGAAAAACCCTTAAAGGAGCTGATATATTATCAGCTTCTGCCTGATGGTGGTCGTAGTGGTGGTGATGGTGATGATAGTTCTCCAGTTTGGAATGTAATTTGGCAAATCTCTGTACCAGGAGTACCATTGAGAACTCAATAACAAAGGGAGGTTTGAAAGTTTGGTTTTTCTTAAGAAGTTTTAGGTGGTAGGTTGGCTTTTATACAAGTTTGAAATGTTTGTTTGTGTATTAAAATAAAATGGAAAACACTAGAAAAAGCAAAAATCAAAACCAATAATGTTTGTTGGAACACGATAAATCTGAAATAATATAATAAGTTACGCAATAGAAATAGTCATCTCTCAAATTCACTAATTCGAACTCGGACTAATCAGACCAAATATGATATAATCAACAAAAATAAAAATTTTTAAAATTCTTCCTACTTTCTTTTCTAATATATATGAATTATACTTATCACAAATATTACTATTTCAATAAAAAAATATTATTTTTATTAATTTAGTCCATTAGCGACGGGACCGCTTTATCCAAATGAATCATATGTTTCTATGGTCCATAGTAGAATTATTATTAAAGAATAAAAAACAAAAGAAAAGTGGTAGCAGTCAAATGTTCTTATCCATTTGTGAAAATTAATTCATTTCTTTAATTACACTTAAACACGTTATGTTATGTTAAGTGTGCAAAATAAAAAGGTGACCAAAAACCACACGCTTTGAGACAACTAGGCCCACTTGGAACTAAGCAAATGACCTACTTTTGCAAGCAACAGATTGGGAACAAAGATAAAAGGAAAGGGATATGTACTTTCATAATAATGCTAGCTAGCTGCAAATTTATGCATGGAGCTTCAAGTTGCTTGCAAAAAGAAACGTTTGCTTTGTTTAAGTTTTTATATTAAGAAATATTTTTATTCAATTTATAAGTAATAATTTTCACATTTTTTATTTTTTTTTATAAGTTTTAAATATATTTTTGTCAAAATATAAAATTAATAATATTATTTTTTTATCTCGATGTTTTCTCTTTATTCTCACCTTTATTTATACTAATTTTCAAATCGTACTTTGCAAATTATGTATATTTATTATTCATACTTGTGATTTATTATTTCTTAATAATAAATTTAAATTTAAATATGAGAATTCTTAATTGAATTTAAATATTACCCCTTAGTAATATTTATCTTTTTTTGTTAAATTTTGATATTAAATATCACTTTTTCTTACCTTTAATTTGTAACCCTGTCGAAGAATTCTAAATTTTTTATAAAAATAATAGAAAAATGTTACAATTAAATATAAAAATTACACGAAAGAATATTAAATTTTATATATAATAGAGTTTTATATCATAAATAATTCAATTTGGCGGGTTGCCACGTAGTACTAAACTATTTTATAGTTAATTAACTTTTTAAAAATGATTTTAGGCTTTTAGCCCAAATGCTGATGAGTAGTATAGCTGGCATAGCCTGTCAATACGGCCCACTGATTTTGGTCTACGGTTTGGGATCTCGCAGTCATAGAATAGAAGCAAATTGTTTTGATGAAATCAGGAAATGTAATAACATTTGACTTTTCCACGTCAAATTTCAATTTCCTGGTTTTCTTAGGGATTTTGGTCAACTATTAATTTATTAAAACTCATGTCTTTCGTCATTAATAAATTATAAATTATTATTTGTATCATTGATTTCATTTTTGTATCAAAAATATAGTAAGAAAATATAAAATTGTAGACATAATCTGTCCACTGAATTTACAATTTGTACAATGAATTGAGTATTTTAAGGAGTAATAAAAAATATTTTTTCAATATTACTTTTATTTTATATTAAATATAATAATTATTTTTAATTTTAAAATAAATGACAATTTCATCAAATTACTTTTAATTTTATTATAATTTAAAAAATTTAATTATTTATTTTTAATCTATATAAAAATCTTATACCATTTATATTTTGAAATAAATAACTGGACATTCGTTTTCGTCAAATTTGTCTTTGTGAGCCAACCCTTGACATAGTTGCACGTGAAACACCATTGCCCGTTGGTTGAAAAGAAAAGGTAGGAGGAAGCAGCATTTGCTTGAAAGCTACGCCCGCGTATGTTTCGTAGCTTCTGTTCTAATCCATCTGGCAACCATTAGGAACCAGCATTTTTTTTTTTGTTAGAGACGTTGCTCGTGTGGACTTCACTGCGAGAAAAAACGGTCAACAAATTCTTTTAAATTAATTTTTTTAAATAATTTAAGAAATAATTCCTCATCCAATGAGCTTCCACGATAAACATTAGTTAAACAAATAATTAACAATAAAAATTAATATAAACATTCCGACAATGCATTGATTCGCATTGATTCAGATTATAAGTGATCTCGATATCATAAGAATGTAAATATAATACGATATTTTCCCCTGTAAAAAATGTGAGTTGTCTTTAATTAAAGAAAATAATTGTCAACTTATATCGAAAAAAAATATCAATATAAAACTACAAATATAAATAAATTAAACTTTAAATCTAAGTTTGGAGAGGTGTCAGTGAACTTAATTGTCTATGCTTTGTAATAAAAAAAAAAAAAAAAAAAAAAAAAAAGTTAATCGAAAAAAAATATCAATATAAAAACTACCAATATAAATAAATTAAACTTTAAATCTTAAGTTGGAGAGGTGTCAAGTGAAGCTTAATTGTCTATGCTTTGTATAAAAAAAAAAATAAAAAAAAAAGAAAAAGTCAAAAGTCGAAAAACATGGAAAAAAAAAAAAAAAAAAAAAAGAAAAAGTCAAAAGTCAAAAACATGAAAATTTCACTTGAGATAGAAACAAAAGTCCTTCCAAGAAAAACACTTCTACTAACTAATAACTTCTATGAAAGCTAAATAGGAGCAATGTGGAATACCGTTGCTTGTAAGACTCTTATTAAAATAAATATGCAATTTTTATGACCACACATGCATTTTTGCTTTAATTGACCAAACCCACTAAGAACATTCTGGATTGTTTCAATTTCAAAACCCAAAAACCCAAAAAAAAAAATAAATAAAAAAAAAATAAAAAAAAAGGAAAATGACAATTAACTTGGTGCATATACATTTTGTTAACTAAATATGTTGTCGTAGGTAACATGTAATATTTCCTTTTAAAAAATATTATCTATAGCATGATAAATTTTAAGCATATCATATGAATTGTGTCGGTAATACCACAAGATAATTTTCACCTCTATTTACAATTTTATTTTTATGATATATATCTTATCTTGTAATATATAATTTTTTTCAAATAGAGTTTGATTGATCTTTTCACTCCTCGAAAATAAGAATTTTTGCTAATTTAATGAGTAAAAAGAGGACTATCCTGCTGTGTAGCCATAATATTTTTTTATCTGTTGGGCCTCCCAATGAATATAAAAAAATGTATAAATTTTATTATGAGGCTATAGAATCTCTTTGATTAAAAAAAAAAAAAAACATTTAGATCCAATATGGAAAGGAACCTCATCTAAGTTTTTAGGAAGGTTTGATCCAAATTTTCTCTCTCTCCAATGCATTTGCTGTCATATATTTGAGGCTGTATATACTGAAGCCCAATGCTTCATCATGGGCCAGACAGAAAGATATTGAGAGTATGGATAATTACTAAATGTGCTAAACCCAAATTAAAATACAATTTTATTATTATTATTATTGTTATTTTATTTATTAATTGAATTTTAATGATTCAGGCCGTCAAATGGAGGAATCAAGATTAGTCCTGAATTGGCCGGTTCGAGTTGTAGGATTTTTTTTTGTTTGCGCGCGCATTAGACTACACTACAGGTGTATTCAGTCCATTGAATTCAATATATATTTTTTCCATATATATGTAAAGATTGATCACTCAATCTCTTATTTAAGGAACCAAATCTTTTTCATATTGACGAATCTCGGTTGATAAAAAAAAAAAAAAATTACAGTTTTAACCTCAATTTCAATATGGTTTTGGTGTTATGCATCTTTTTCCTCTAGAAAAAATATAATGAGAATTTGAAAAAAAAAATCATCAATTTTACTAATAAACAAAAAAAAAAAAAAGAATCATAAAGTTTAATAATAAGTCAACCTTAATAAATATAGAGAATTAAATAAATTTACAGGAGAAAAAGAAATCAATTTGTTTAGTAATTTGATATTACAAAATTAAAAATCTAAGAATAAGAAAAAATAAGGAATCCCAAATCTCAATAGATATAAAAAATTAAATATATTTATTAAAATAAAAAATTAATATATGTTAGTAACTAGAAATTAGAAAATTAAATTTTTAAAAAAAATTTAAGGAAAAAATAATTCTAAAATAATATATTTTTAATATTTATTTAGATGTGATCACTTGCTTCATCGATTTTGATAAATAAAATATAAAAACTTATTATTCGAGTTGAGCTTAATTGTCTAGTTGTGGCCTAATTAAGAATTTAGGCTAATTAAATTCCATTTTCACAAAAAACGAATCTTTGTCTCCTTAATTGGGTGATTCAATTTACATTTTTTGATTTGATTGTCTCTTTTTTTAAAATTAGTAGACTCGTATATACTTGAAATTTCATATATGGACATCCTAATTCCTACCTATCATTTTGTTAGAATTAATATAGAATATATAATTTTAAAATCAATTTGCAATTTCTCGATTTTTGCCTATTTTTCTAAAAAAATCAAGATTAAACCCACAAATAGAATATTCCATCTTCTTCTTGCTATTGTATTTTCTTGGTTTTGAGTGGTAGTTGCAATATTCCATTTCCAAGAATGAATGTATTTAATTAATATATCCAACAACTAAAATACGAAATTTGATTCCTTTACAAGATTTGATTTTAATTTATAATTACATTGCAATAAAAAAATATATATATATAAGGGAAGCTTCGTTGTATATATAGTTTGGTTCATTCACTTTTCATATTCTCTTGGACTTTATAGGATCATAAAATTGCTTATAATGTAATTTTTTATTGTAAATTACCGGTATCCAAATCCTGTTATCAGGGATCGACTAATACTATTTGGGGTTCAATCATAGTTAAGACTTTTCACCCTGTTCTGCTCGTATGTTTAGCGATGATTAAAACTGAAAGCTCTTCTCACATCCCAGCATACGTTGCCAACTGAGTTACAACTCATATGTTAGCTTATAATATTATTAGTAACCTAATTTTAATGCTCATTGCCACAAAATTAAAATTGTAAATACCTTTTATCTTCATTCGAATATTTATCTCATATTTATTCTTTTTATAGATAAAAAAGCCGATTTTTTAATGAAATATAAATAACCTAATTTAGTTCAAATTTAAAGTAAATTTCAAATTTATGCTAGAAATTTTAGAGTAATTTCAATTTTTTTTATTTATTCAATGTATTATTATTTATCGACTTTTACCTCTACATTCTGAAATGATTAACATCTCTTCATTTTATTAAAAAAAACCTCCTCATTTTATTAAAAAAATTATCAAATAAATCTTTTTTTTTCTGAAAAGATAAAATAAACTTTTGAATCTAGGATGTGACACATGAAGTTGATATTGAAATCTAAACTTTTGAAAATTTAAAATAAAATAAACATTGTACCAAGAAAAAGTAAAATATAAAATAATATTCTAAATAAAGTAAAATAAAATAATAAAAACATGGACAAATTAAAAATTATGAGAAGAACAGAAAGTCCAAACATGAAACTTCTAAAATAAATCAATCACGAATGTCACGATCTCGTAAGGAACACCAAAACCTATATGCATGTGCTCCTAATTGACCAATCACTATTTATGCAATATTCACATGGCATAACATGATTGGTTCGTCATAATAAAAATAAAATAAATTACTCAATAAGTATTCATTTGTATTTGCAGTATAAAAATTCCCCGAATTTAATGAATTCATGCCAATTCAATGATTGCTGAATCTTTTTTTATTATTATTTTTTTAATTTTCTTCATTTATTTTTGCCAAAAATCTCGTGGAAATATTTAAAATTTATACTATTTCAGCAAGATTTTTGGATCTAAATTCCATAATTAAGTCCAAGAATTATTAATATTTATCCTTTTTTTTATACATTTGATTTTTCTTCTTAATTTTATTTACATTTAATGGTTTGTTTTGTAGGGAGAGAAGGAAATGAAATGCATTTCTATCACTACAAGAAAAAAATAAGTTAGCGACAAAAATTTTATGGCTAATTGAAAATATTTTTCCTTCCAACCAAACACAATTTAGAAATCATTTAGGTATTTATAATTGTTATATTCCAACCTAACACATCCAAAAAATCAAATTACTAAAATAAATATACTTCAAATATGGTATTATATTAATCAAATTTTTTATAAAAATATATTTGATACACTAATTTATATTATAAAAATTCATTATATATAAAGTCATTTCAAAAAAAAAAAAAAAACATTTTTAATCAATTTTTATAAAAATAATATCTTGTACTACACTTACATTCTTTATTATAAAACAACTTCGAATTACGTATATAACAGTCACTTTCAAAAAAAAAAAAAAAAACATTTGAAAATAAACACCTTTTTTTTTTAATTGTTATTCAGACTAAATTAATAGGTTATGTTATTTATTTGATATTTGTACTTTGGATAAATTGATTATGTATTTGATATTTTATTTTGGATTAAATTTGAGTCTATGGATGATGATATTGACTTATCTAAATTATAATGATATTTTATTTGGATAAATTGAGTTATGGATGATGTATTTTGACTTATCTAATATAATTTTAAATTAAAATAATTAATAAATAAATCCACCAGGAGGGGCATTGTAGACATTTATGTTAAACATTTTCACATATAAAAACCCTTCACCAGGCTCTCCACATTGGTGTGGCTGGATATTATTATACCAAAAATGAAGAACAAGTTTGTTCTTGCTTTCTTTCTCATTCTTTCGTTCTTTCTTGTTCAAATCTATGGCAGAAAGAAGCAAACAGAAGCACTTAGCCATCTCTCCAATGCCAAGTTCAGAGGCAATTCTGGAATAGACATGAGTCATTTTAAGGCAGTTGAACTTGTAAATTCTAAATCCAAGATTCATTATCATCCTGATGATATTGGCTCGAAAGAGAATGACAGAATTGTGAGATTGCCTGGACAACCTAATGTAAGATTCTCTCAGTACGGTGGTTATGTCACCGTCGATAAGTCCGCCGGCCGGGCTTTTTACTATTATTTTGTCGAAGCTCAGCACTCCAAGGACTCTTTGCCTCTTCTTCTCTGGCTTAATGGAGGTATTACTAATTTCTCTTAATTAATTATTTTCTTAGTTCAGTTTTTTTTTTTTTTTTTTCCTTCAAAATATTTGGAATCCTTTTGGATAGGAATGATAGGAATCTCTCCTGTTCTTTTGGGTGGTTGCTTTTACAAGAAAGAAAGAATATACCATTCAAAAATATCTCGAAAGCGATGTAAAATGGAAAAAACTTACTTATATCAAATCATTAATTTATTTATTGGCATGAATATATAAAGGGGATCATTCGGAGAGTTTGATTCGAATTGAAATTCTCGTCAGTGTATTTATTACTGCATTATGTATGTTTTTTTATCCGAAAGTATTTTTTATATAAAATATTTGGAATTTTAATCATTATTTTTGGCAGTTTTCTAAGAAAAAAAAAAACAGAAGATAATTATTGCACATACACTAGCTATTATTCCATGCAATAATTCTACTCACTAGAGCCCACACTTTTGTTTGTCAATTTCTTTTCTGCTTAGGCTATAGCTAATTATTAGAAGAATATTATAATCACATTGCAATTATAAATTTTTGGTTAGTTACAAAAAGTAATTTTTGTTTAATTTTCTTTTTACAATTAATATTATATGATGAATCATCTACCAAAAAAGTATTAACCCACCTCTTTTCTTTCCTTAAAATAATAATAAGAAGAAAAATAAAAAAATTGTAACCCCACATGGCCAATTGGAATGTTGCCACCAAATCTTGGGTTCCAATCCCATGCTTCACTCCAAAAAAGTTAATAATTAACCCCACCTACTTCATATTTTTCTTTCCTAAAATATAATAATAAGGAAAGATTAAAATAACAAAAAAACTCTGTATACACTACCACATTTTTGGCCACATTGGAATGTTTTGCCAACCTTAATAAAATCTTGGGCTTATCCCTTGCTTCACTCCTAATGCAAAGATTTAATTTAATTAAACTAAGCGTGGTTTGGGAATACTATAATCTAAATACATACCATTACAGCATATAAATTTAAGATTTCCATTAAAACTCTCATAAACATTATAGGGATAATTAAGAACATTATGATTTGTCTTTTGATGATTATAATGTAATTTGGTCTATATTTGCGTTGTATTAGCTTTGATGGTGATTGTGGTTCTTAAGAAATTCGAAAATTTTAATATTATAATTACTCACTATATTTATGATATTCATAAAGAAAAAAAGTCTTACCGCGTTCGCGAGAGTTTATTTTTTTAAATAAGTGTTTACATTTGATTCCAAAGTGTTATACCCTTGTTTCCATATAAGAATTTTTGTTCTCATTGGTGTTTGCGATTCTAGGTTAAGTTTGTTTTTTATTCCCTGTGATTCAAAAGCTAGAATGTATGTGGAAATAATAATTAAAAACATAATACCCTCCAAATGATTTCATTTTATTTTTATATAGTTTTTTTCTTCTAATTTTCTAGTGTCTGTGTTTGTCATATCTCCATCTCGGCTTTGGGGCTATGAAGCAACTTGGACATTTCGTGTACCACAGTGATGGTCAAAACTACTTTACTCAATCACGATACTCACCGCGAGAGCTTACGCGTCACCTACGCTTCTCTAATCATAAATATTTAGATAGATAAAACCATATTTTTGTAGAAAAATATTCTATTTCTTGGCGGTTAATCAGGACCTTAGATATAATAAAAAAAAAAAAAAAAAAAAAAAAAAAAAAAAAAAAGATAATTATTGCACATACACCAACTATTATTCCATGCAATAATTGCACATACACCAACATAATATACTCTAATAGGACATCGGATTATGATAACAATGGAGACAAAAAAAACAGCAGAGGATAATTATATATTCTTGGTAAATTGGCTGAAGAGATTTCCTGAATACAAAGATAGAGCTTTCTACATTTCTGCAGAGAGCTATGCAGGGCATTATGTTCCACAACTTCCACAAACAGCAGAGTTAGCCGTTATAAACTGTCAGACCAGTTTTTTTTTTTTTTACCATTAAAGGGTATTATTAGTTAACCTTTGCTCCTCTTATTTTCTCCCAGTAATCATTGATACATATCATACTATCCTAAATTATGTTCTTGAAATCTAACACATCAATCGATTGTCTCTTTGTAAATAAATTGCAGATTGGGAATGCAGTGATTTATTTATGACCGTATACTGATAATATAGGAATGTATGACTAACTTTGGCCTGGAGAAATGCCCTAGTTTTCAGAAATGATTTCTAGCTGTCAACAAAATAATTAAGAAGCTATTGCGACTTCTCCCCCAATGCCATTTTTACTCAAGCGCTTTACTTGTGCTTCAGCTAACTAATCAAATTGAAAGCAGTACATTTTCTCATCTTGATTTATTATTACAGGGACTTTACATTTTAACTCCTTGTGCTTCAGCTCGGGACTACTATCATAGCAAAATTAAGGACACGCCCAAACCCAGATTGCTGTTTCAGTAAGCTAAATTATTACTTAGTGTTTTGTAATTTTTTTTTTTTTAATGGTATAAAGTGGAAACACTTTATTATTGTCTTCTGTCTGTAAAAGACGGTCTGTGCAGGTGCTAATTAATTTTTGTAAATTATTAAATTTTGTATCGTGCAGTTTGGAGATTTTTGATCCATGCCAGCTGACTTATTTTTTATGTGTATGTTCTTATTTTTGAATACACCATGATTGTGTACACCTGAAGTGCAAGAAGCTATGCATGCCAATGTAACAAAACTTAAACATGATTGGGAGCCCTGCAGTGACGTCATCAGCCAATGGTTAGATAGCTCTGCTACTGTTCTTCCACTTCTACAAGAGTTCATGGCCAATGGACTTCGTGTCTGGATATATAGGTAAGTTGGTTAATCATTGCTAAGTGTGTGCTTTTTGAGTAATGATAAAATTATTCGAATAGTGACCTGAAAGTTATGGATGCGAAACGCGCAAAAACTTTAACCTGAAAGGTCAAGGGTTCGACATATGCAAAAGCATAATAAAATTACTCTAATTCGTAACCCAAATATCATGGGTTCAAGTTGGGTCACTTTATTTAATGATGCAAATCTTTATCGGTTGTTATGCAGTGGGGATACAGATGGAAGAGTACCTTTTACTTCAACTATATATTCTATTGATAAGTTGAATCTTCCTATCAAAACTGAATGGCATCCTTGGTACCTCAAGCAGTTAATCCCTGTATGTGTAACGTGTGCAATCGCTACTTAATAATTCTACTCTCCGATTCTAAGTCTCTGATTATTTCTATCCAAACTCGCATGGGCATCTTTTGGTACCTCGGTCAAAGGAGAGGTAATAAGAGTCAAATTTGTTTTTATTGTGTATTGGTGAGTAGTTTTCGATGAAAGCTATTCTTAGAAGAGAAGTTAGCGATAAATGTTTTTCTTATATAGGGTGATATTTTTTTCGTTGTTCGAAAGCGTTGCTTTGAGGAGAAATATGAACAAAGTTCTCACCAGAGGCAGATTTAACATTATAGCTTCTACAGATTTTAGCAGGGCTCAGGGCATGAACGTATACAAGCTTTCAACCATCTTACGCAGCAATATTAATTCCACATAAGTAAGGCGACTTTGTCCGCACATAGAGACACACCTTTGCCTGATATACTAAAGATATTTAGGCTTTAAATTTTTGATTTTCATTCGCTTAATTAGAGATGGCAGTTAATTTTTTTAGGGTTTAGAAATATTTGTTATTTCTTGTGATGTAATTAATGTTCAGAATTTGTCAATTTGTTACTATTTCAAATATTAGATTCTTTATCTGCCAATTTTTAGAAAAGTACTCTTCCAATTATATTTTAGATTTCCATAAATTTGTACCAGAATCATAATTTTTAAATTTTTGCACTTTGAATTATGATAATTGGAATTATCATGCGGGAGATACTTAATAAATTTATTAAATTAATAAATAATTTACAACTACATTTGCACAAGATAAAAATATATATAAAAATACTATATCCATATTATTCCAACCTTATAACAAACAAACAAATAACCACGAAAAAAAAAAAAAAAAACAATTAACACCTTACAAGAGGAAATAAAAAGTTTCCCATAACATATTTTTTTCCCTTTGGAAAAAGGCAAATGGTAAACCACTTAAAGGGGTCTTAATGAACAAAACCAAGACGTCTTAATGACAAAACCAAGAACTTCCATTTGCTTTTCTTGTAGTTCTTCCTTGATATCATTGAATTAAGACGTTTGTTTTTTGAAAATAATTTATCTTTTGATTGAATAAATTTTTCAAATGATATATTTTCATGGTTTGATTGTAATATTGAAAATTAATTCAAAATATTAAATTCTTTAACTCATAAGACCAAATAATAGAAATTTTAAAAATTTTTATTCTCAAATATGAGAAAAATGCAAAAAAGATAAATTATAAAAGCTAATGGTGGTGGCCGATAGTTGGTGGCGAACGGTAACTGGTGGTAATAACTATAAATAATTAATAAATTAAAAAAATATGGATATATAAGGTTATCATAGGTTTGACAATATTTGGAAAATGTTCTCTCTAAAAATTGGAAAGTCAATTTCTTTAAAAATGAGTAAAATATTTTTCGTTGACTTATTTTTCTAAATGCCTCAAACAATGGAAAATCATGAAAAATATTTTCCTTTAAGTTATTTTATAGAAAAAATAGAGCCTAATAGCCCATTTGCCCATCTTAAAAACAATAATGAATCGATGATTGTTAGAATTCATTTCCTAAAATGAATTTAAAGTAAAATTCATTAGAATGGAATTTTTTTCATGTTTGGGTATGCTACAATTTCAAAATAAGGATTCAATTGAATTTCACAAATTATGTTTGGAATAAATTCTTAAATAAAAATTCATTTGTCTTTATTTCTTATAACACCCTTGACATAGCAATTTAACAAAAAATAAATAAAAAACACCAATTATATTTATTTGTTACAATATAATAACTTGGTCATCTTTTTTATAAAATATAAATAATAAATTTATCATATAAATTAAGTACAATATTCCATGCTAATTAACATAATTGGTATAACCGGCAGTAATATTAATCAATAAGAATTTTTTTTTAATTATGTAAAATTTTGTTGATCTTAAGAAATTAATTTGGAAACTAAAAAATATTAAAAAAAAATATTAAAAATGCTACTATTATTTTTAATTGCATTTGAAAACAATTGTTGTTGTTGATACTCTGTTTTTATAGTTTCATAATAATAATAACTAAAATTATTACTATACTTAAAAAAAAGGAGAAAAAAAAAATATAACCTAACGTTATTATTGGATTAAAAAAATATTTTTACAGTTTGGAATTTTCCAAAGAAGTATACAAAAAAGGAAAAAAAAAGGTAAAATAATTGAGTTCATAGTGGAGGGTAATTTTATCAATAAATATTTTATGGTCAATTTTAAGTTAGTCCTATCCAATTCCATAGAATTCAATTTGTGGAATTCAAATTAATCTGTATTTTTTTTGATTCTAAACACAAAATTTTAAATTTTCAAATACATTCCACAAAATTTTGTGAAATTCATTTATTCCAAATCGCTTTTAAATATTAATTTGCAAATTGTGCTGGATTTGGGTGTCTAGGTGTATAATAAGTGATTCTTTTCTTCTATTTCTTAATTGGTATCATTGAATTAAATATTTGATTTGCAAATTCTCTGGATTTTGGATTCTTGAAAATCTGGGTGTACTAGTAGTGATGAATATATTTAATATTGATTGAATTAAAAAAAAGGAGTAAATGCATTGGTCAAATGAGTCAAGTGTTTGATATGGAAAAATTAAGCTGTAAGTGAATATAAATTTAGGAACGGTGTATGGATATACGGTAATAGTAGTAAGTAGTTTTTAAAATTTAAACAGTTAATAATTAATTAATAATATATCAACTAAATTAGGAAATTAGAAAATAAAATTCTTTTAAAACACTCTCTTGATCACATATATATGTAACTATAGAAACTTGCTTAAATCAGATCTATAACCTTTACGTATAGACCAAATTGATGAAAATAAAAATTTTAAACAATTGTTCTAGTTTATTTTTTTTATCATTTTTATTATTTAATATATCAAAGCCATAGCAAGGGAAAATAAAAGTCCAACATCTTATATGGAAAAATAAAGCTGTATATTTTGACAATGACTCGTTTTGGAAAATAGGTTTTCTTTCCTTTTTTTTTTTTATTTGTTTCAAATTATAGTTATTTTCTTTTTTGAAAATATAACTAATTTCTTTATATACTCTTATTTAATAGTCCTATTATTAAAATTTTTCTCGCTTAATTCTTTATTTAAAATTTTTCTCGCTTAATTCTTTATTTGAAGTGATTTCTAAAATTATCAATAAGGTTCTGATTGGATCGGTAAATGATCTCGATCTCCATAAGGGCGATAATACAAGTTCGATTTTCTGAAAAGATTTTCTGAAAACTCAATTTGCAAGAAGAATTAAAAACTTTTACCCTCTATTACCCAGGGGCTGATGAAAATTACACTACCGGATTATACTAGAAAAGAAAATGATATCTAATATTACAATAGAGGTATATCAAGAGAAATATAGGTCAAATTTATTATTTAAAAATATTAATTACATTTAATTAGTTTGTGAGAAAATAGAAACAAGCATAATTTTATAAGATGGAGGGAATAATAACTAATATTGATCTAAATTAGGAAATCAGAAAACAAAATCCTTCTATTCTATAGATACTTTCTCTCCATTGCACAAACACACACCCCTATACTTATATAAACACATAATTTGGATTCAAGAAACAAAAATCCAAAAAATCAAAAACCCTAAAAACTTTTCCTGCAATGGGGAAAAACCCATGTTTGATATTCCTGTTCTTTTTCATTTTTTCTTATTTAACATCTCAGAGCCATAGTAAAAGGCAAAGTGAAGTTCTTGGGAATCTTTACAAATCCAAGCTTAATGGGAATTCTGGTATGGACACAAGCAATTTTAGGACAATTGATTCTATTATTACTATAAATCAAGAAAATGGAAAAGATAAAGAAAAAGATAGGATCAAAAGATTGCCAGATTGGCCTGGCAACCTCAAGTTAGTTTTTTCACCAATATGGAGGGTGTTATGTTACTGTGGATAAGTTAGCTGAAAGCCTTATATTATTATTTTGCTGAAGCTAGAGAAAGTTCTAAGAACTCTTTGCCTCTTCTTCTGTGGCTAAATGGAGGTATTTAATATATTCTTTTTCCATTTTTCTCCCTTTTGTGTTCTAAATTTATTTATTTCCTGAAAATAGTATTCTTTTTATTATTATTATTATTAATGTTAAATTTTCAATTTAAATGTATAATATTACTGTCTATTATTTAAAGCAATCATTAATATTTTTACAGGCCCTGGTTGTTCATCTTTGGCTTATGGGTTGATGCAAGAGCTTGGACCATTTCGAGTATATAGTGATGGCAAAACACTTTACAAGAACCACTTTACAAGAACAGGATTTTTCATGGAATAATGGTAATTCTTTAATTATTTAACTTTTGGAAAATAACTTAAAGACTGGATTATCTGTTTAATTTATAATAATAATAATTTTATAAAAAATAATGAAAATTCCCTCTGATTTTCAAAATTTAAATTAATAGTGTGCCACAATTACATTTCTCATGCACATTTCAATAAATCTTTTTGGGCATATTTTAATTTTTAATTTTTCTTTTTTTTTTTTTTTCAGTTGCAAATGTTCCGTTTCTGGAGTCTCCTGTTGGAGTAGGCTTTTCATACTCAAACAGGACATCAGATTATGAGAATTCTGGCGATAGATATACAGCAACAGAAAATTATTTGATTTTGGTAAATTGGCTTCAAAGATTTCCAGAATATAAAGGAAGAGATTTCTACATTTCTGGAGAAAGCTATGCAGGCCATTATGTTCCTCAGCTTGCACATACCATCCTTTACTACAACAAGAAGGCCAACAAAACCATTATCAACCTAGGATTGCAGTATGTTGCATTTTCCACGACATAAGGCTTGGAAAGAATCGGTATGTTTATGCTGAGAAGTGTGAGAACGTTTTTTCGAACAAATAAAGTTCAGGCTGAAGTTCGGTGTCTAACGTAGAGTTATTGGCAATTGTAAGCTAACCGGTAATGTTATATCTGTGAAAATGCAGATTGGAAATGCAGTGATATGAAATGAAACAGATCTTAAGGAATGTAACTTTCTTTACAAAGACCATGTTTTATCTACACCAAAACACTGCAATAAAATATTAGAGATTCACTGTATATTTACTCAAGCGTAAGTATATTCAACATCGTCAAGAGTGCAGAAGAACTTAGCTGAGAAGGCTGACAGATATTCTCAAGCGTTGACATAATAACATTTATGCTTCTTTGTGCTTTGATGAGAATATGCTTGCCCAAGAGAGGCTTCAGTAAGTTGATAAGAAATTTTTTAGACAGATGCAGATAGAAGTTATATAGAGTAAATAACTAAATTTGTTTTGTTTATTTGTGCAGCTGGAGAATTTTGATCAGTCAGTGACTATTATGCATGCTTATTTGAGTAGGTGCTAATGTTGCAGAAGCTTTGATGGCACAATGTAGCATATAGGTGTGTGAGTAGTGATATATTGATAGGTGGACAGATAGCTTCAACCAACAATTCTTCCCTTGCTCAAGGAGTTCATGGAAAATGGAGTAAGAATCCTGGTTTATAGGTCAGTCTCATAAGAAAAAGAAAAAAAAAAAAACATATTATATCCCCTAACTAAAACTTGTTTTTTATTAGATAAGATTATATTCTAAGATGTATGGAAACTCCAAATTAATTAGGCGTTTTTGCATTTCCCAGTTTGTTTCATTTTAGTTTCCATGATACATAGATTATATCTTAAAACTTTTTGGGCAAAAACTTTTTAAATAGATTTAGTGTTTTGATCAGTTAAAATGCTAAATGCTATTATTTTTATAATTTTTTGTAACATAACGTTTGAATTAGTTTTTACAGGTTAAAATAGCGTTTTATAAAATGTTAAAAGCTAAACATTCAGTGAATTAACTTTTTATGGAAAACTATCAACAACTACTAAAACAATTAATCTTGCCGGACAGAACTTAGATTGTTATAATCAATCAAGGGTTGAAGAGCTAAACACTAACTGTCAGGAATGCAGTATTTAATGTAATTATCCTAAATAAAAATAAATTTAGGGTAACAAAAAGAAACACTCAACAAGCTAATGAATAACTGTTATTTTAAAAACATTTTAAACATTTACCATGCAGGTTGGTGATAGGATGGGAAGAGACTGTGTTCATATCATAACTCACTCGCAAGTCCTAACTTTAAACTGAAGTGGTAACCTTGGTAAGTTATGGGAGGTAAATTAAATTATATTATTAAAATTTAATTATTAATATAGATTTTATTAAATTGTAAATTGGTAATAAAGAATTGAAATAAATGGTTTTTCTGTGATTGAATGTTGTGTTTTCAGTTGGTGGGTAATAATCTGAGATTTATAAAGGACCTTTACTTTCGCTAATGTGGAGGGCTGGACATGAAGTGCTGCTTTCAGCTGCAAGAGCTGACTCTACTTATTTTCACTCAACTTTCTTCTTCATAATCTATGTACCTCAATTTTATTATATTTATTAGAATTTTATTGTGTTAATTTGTTATAAACAATAGCCAAATTATTAGGCTTAAGTTTATTGAATTTATGCGCAATAAGCCGTAATAGAGTGATGGTAAATGGATATACAACTTGACTATAAATCATGGTTCAAATTTCCCTCCTCAAAGCAAAAGAAAAGAAAATAAATTATTATTATGTTTTGAAACATACAGATTCTTTTGATGTAATTTTTTTCATTCAGAATCAGATTTTGCTCCATAAAGCCACATTGCCAGTATAGTTACTTATAAAAACTCAAATTCACTCGCAAATGCAAGTCATTTGCATCTTGGTGCAGACGACCTGTCGTTTGCATAAATAGCAAGTCGTTCGAGATCACTTGACTCTTGACTGGATGTTTTGTAGGAGGAACGGACCTATTCCATTTATAAAAAAAGTATAATTTCTATCTGAAAAATTCTCAACCAATTTCTGTAAACTTTCTTCACTTTAAATAATACTTCCAGAGCCTTAAGTCTGTCAATGAATAAACAAACATGCTCATATAAGTAGTTTGGGTAAATGCGTTGGCCAAACGAGTCAAGTGCCTCATATGGAAAAATTAAGCTGTAAGTGAATATAAATTTAGGAAATCAATTATTGGTTTGGTGTTCGAACGTACGGTAGATAATTATTAAACGGTTTAATAATCATTATAAAAAAAAAAAAAAAAAAAAAAAACAGAAGATAATTATTGCACATACACCAACTGTTATTCCATGCAATAATTGTACTCACACTTTGTTTGTCAATTTCTTTTCTACTTAGGCTATAGCTAATTATTAGAAGAATATTAAAATCACATTGCAATTATAAATTTTAGGTTAGTTACAAAAAAAAATTTTGTTTAATTTTCTTTTTACATTAATATTATATGATGAATCATCTAGCAAAAAAGTATTAACCCCCCTCTTTCCTTTCCTTAAAATAATAATAATAATAAGAAAAATAAAAAAATTGTAATCCCACATGGCCAATTGGAATGTTGCCACCCAATCTTGGGTTCCAATCCCATGCTTCACTCCTATGCAAGATTTAATTTAATTAAACTAATGGTGGTTGGGATTACTATAATCTATCATCTTTTTTTTTTTTGAAAGAGAATACTATAATCTATCATCATTAAGCATTAATGTATTCCATTAAACTCATACATTATATGGCCTTACTTATGGATTAAACCAATGAAACTAATGATTTTTTAAAAAATATATGGTCAGAAATACCTCTGTTTCAATAAGAATTTTTAGTCTTATTGGTTTGGATCCGGTTTAAGTATTTGAAAAAAAAAAACCATATAACCAACTCCAAAGATTTATTTTTTTATTTTTTTTATTTTTACAGGCCCTGGTTGCTCCTCTTTGGCTTATGGGGCTATGCAAGAACTTGGACCATTTCGTGTACACAGTGATGTCAAAACTCTTTACAAAAATAGATACTCATGGAATTATGGTACATAACATTCTTCTCAATAAATAAATGTAAATATTTGTAGAAAAATATCTAATTTTGCCGAACAAGAACTTAGTATAATGTAAGATCTTGATTTTCCCTTTTGTTTTTCAGCTGCAAATGTTTTGTTTCTTGAATCGCCTGCTGGAGTTGGTTTCTCATACTCTTCTTTACAATAACAAAAAGGCCAAAAAAACTATTATCAACCTTAAGGGTATTTTAGTAAGTTTCTTTTTCTCCCAAGTAATCATTGATACATATATAATTATGTTCTTGAAATTAATAATGATGTTCTTGTAAAAAATTGCAGATTGGGAATGCAGTGATTAATGACAAAACTGATAATATAGGAATGTATGACTACTTCGTTGGACATGCCCTAGTTTCAAATGAGGCTGTCAACAATATTAAGAAGCATTCTGACTTCTCCCCCAATGCCACAACTCAGTCTGCTATTTGCATTTCAGCTAATAATCAAATTGAAAGAGACATTTCTTATCTTGATATATACAATATTTATGCTCCTCTTTGCTTCAGTCCAACTACCACAGCCAAACCCAAGATTGCTTCAGTAAGTTAATTATTATTAGTGCTTGTAATTTTTTTTTGCTGGTAGATTTTATTTTTTTTTGTGGTCTAAGGTGGAAAATTACAGTTGTTTTGTTGTAAAAAGGAGGTTTGATGTAATGAATTGGTATGATTGTTTTGTTGTAAAAAGAGGTTTGATGTAATAATTGTATGATTAATTTTGTATTGCAGTTGGAGAATTTTGATCCATGCAGTGATTATTATGTGCATGCTAGTGTAACAAAACTTAAACATGATTGGGAGCCCTGCAGTGACGTCATCGGCCAATGGTTAGATAGCTCTGCTACTGTTCTTCCACTTGTACAAGAGTTCATGGTCAATGGACTTCGTGTATGGATATATAGGTAAGTTGGTTAATCGTTACTAAGTGTGTGCTTTTTGTATAATGTTAAAGTTATTGGACTCGTGACCTGAACGACATGAGATCGAGATATTTAAAAGTATAGTAAAATTACTGACTCATGACTTGAAGGTCATGGTTTCAAGATATGCAAGAGTGACTCGTGACCTGAAGGTCATGGGTTCGAGATATGCCAAAATAGAATAAAGTTACTTGTGACCTGAAAGTTATGGATTTGAGATATGAAAAATCATAATAAAGTTACTCGACTTTGACTTGGAAGTTATAGGTTCGAGATACGCAAAAATATAGTAAAACTACTTAACTCGTAAAAATGTAAAAATTATTTATCTCGTGACCTGGAGGTCATGAGTTAAAAAGTATATTGAAGGTATATTAAAGTTACTCTACTCGTGACCTGAACGTTATGGATGCGAAACCGCAAAAACATAAAAATTACTCGACTTTAACCCGAAAGGTCATGGGTTCAACATATGCAAAAACATAGTAAAGTTACTCAATTCGAGACCCGAAGATCATGGGTTCGAGTTGGGTCACACTTTAATTAATGATGCAAATTTTTATTGGTTGTTATGCAGAGGGGATACAGATGGAAGAGTACCCTTTACTTCAACTATATATTCTATTGATAAGTTGAGTCTTCCTATCAAAACTGAATGGCATCCTTGGTACCTCAAAGGAGAGGTATAAGCAATTTCCTTATTTCATTAATTACCCACTTTTTATCAAAAGTATTCAAAAAAAGTAGCATAATTTTTTCTTTTTGGGTATTTTTCTTTTTTGAAGGTTGGAGGATATACACAAGTTTACTAGGGAGATTTAACATTTGCAACAGTTAGAGGTACAAGTAACTTCAAAGGAATTGCAGTATGTGCCTTTCTAACCTATAAAACATAATTTTACTTGGAAAAACGGTATTTTATACTGGAACAGTGAAATGTTTCCGGAACATAAAACGTTCATGGCTAGAAGTTTCATACTGGAACAGTGAAATGTTTTCGCGGAACATAAAAGCGTTCCATGGCTAGAAGTTTCCGTGCAAAGGAATTGCAGTATGTGCCTTTCTAACCTATAAAACATAATTTTACTTGGAAAAACGGTATTTTATACTGGAACAGTGAAATGTTTCCGGAACATAAAACGTTCATGGCTAGAAGTTTCCGTGCATATAAATTAGTGAAATTGAAGCTAACCGTATGTTTATATCTGTGAAAATGCAGATAGGAAATGCAGTGATAAATGATGAAACTGATACTCTAGGAATGTATTCTTTCTTTACAACCCATGTTTTATCTTCACCAAAAACACTGCAAAAAATAAAAAAACACTGTAATTTCTCACCTAAGTATATCAACCATCCATCCAAAGAGTGCAGAGCAGCTATTGAGAAGGCTGACAAATATTCTCAAGCTGTTGACATTTATAACATTTATGCTCCTTTGTGCTTTGATGAGAATATCACAGCTCACCCCAAGAAGGCTTCAGTAAGTTGATTAACACAATTTTTTTATAGGTGCAGAAAGGTGATTATATATATATAACTAAAATTTGTTTGTTTTATTTTGCAGCTGGATAATTTTGATCCATGCAGTGACTATTATGTGCATGCCTATTTCAATAGGGCTGATGTGCAAGAAGCTTTGCATGCCAATGTCACTAAGCTTGATCATGATTGGGAACCATGTAGTGATATTATTGATAGGTGGACAGATAGCCCTTCAACAATTCTTCCCTTGCTCAAGGAGTTCACGAAAAATGGAGTAAGAATCTTGGTTTATAGGTCAGTCTCATAAGAAAAAGAAAAAAAAAACATATTATATCACCTAATTAAAAAATTTTTTTATTAGATAATATTATATTTTATGAAGTATAAAAACTCCAAATTATAAGCTTTTCGCATTTCTTTGTTTCTGCGTTTCCACGCTATTTCGTTTTAATTTCCATGAAACATAGATTATATCTTAAAACTTTTTGGCAACAATTTTTAAGATAGATTTTAATGTTTTGATTAATTAAAATGCTAAAAGCTATTATTTTTTTAGTATTCGGTAAAATAACGTTTAAATTAGTTTTTACAGGTTAAAGTAGCGTTTTATAAAAATTTAACTCACTGAACGTCTAGCTTTTATCATTTTATGAAAAATTAAAACAACTAATCTTGCCGAACAGACCTTAGATTGTTATAATCAATCAACAATTGAAGAGCTAAACACTAACCGTCAGGAATGTAGTATTTAATGTAATTATCCTAAATAAAAATAAATTTAGGATACCAAAAAGAAACACTCAACGAGCTGATGCATAACTGTTATTTTAAAAACATTTTACCATGCAGTGGTGATACGGATGGAAGAGTACCTGTTACTTCTACTCAAAAGTTGAAGCTTCCTATTAAAACTGAATGGTACCCTTGATACCTTAATGGGGAGGTAAATTAATTATTTATTAAATTTTAATTAATTATATAATTCATAAATTGTAATAAAGAAATTGAAATAAATATTTTTGCTGTGGATGAATGTTTGTGTTTCAGGTTGGTGGGTATACTGAGATTTATAAACAATAGCCAAATTATTAGGCTTAAGTTCATTGAATTTATGCGCAACAAGTCGTAATAGAGTGGTGATAAATGCATATATAACTTGACTATAAGTCATGATTCAAATTTCCCTCCTCAACGCAAAAGAAAAAGAAAAAGAAAATAAATTATTATTAGGTTTTGACACATACAGATTATTTTAATGTAATTTTTTCATTCAGAATCAGATTTTGCTCCATAAAGTCACATTGCCAATATTGTAACTTATAAAATCACAACTCCACTTGCAAATATAAGTCATTAACTCTTGACTAGATGTTTTGTAGGAAGGAAAGACCCTTTTCCATTTAAAAAAAAAAAAAAGGATAATTTTCATCTGAAAAATTCTCAACCAGTATCCATAAACTTTCTTCACTTTGAATAATACCTTCCAGAACGTTAAATGTCTGTCAATAAATAAACACATATACCCATAAGTATCTCAACATAGTCAACAGAATTCTTGTCTGATAAATTGGTAACAATGCTCATTATAGTCATATGTAGCAGAAACAGGATTGTAGTCTTTTTTTTTTTTTTTTTTTTTTTTTTTTTTTTTTTTTTTTTTTTTTTTTTTTTTTTTTGAAAATTAAAATTTATTATTAAAAACATCATCCAGGAAAACTTAACATAACTAATCCATCTAAACCCGACCAACAGGCCTCCCCCATACACCCCTCCTAGGATTAGATATGCTAAGTGAAAATATACATGGCTGAATAACATCTGAAAATAAAACATCAGTAGAAAATTTGGAGTATCTCACCAAACTCTGCAAGCTTAACTAATAGCAGTCTTTATAAAATTACAGTTGTAGATTGTAGAAACCAAAAACATAGAAAATAATCCATGAAAGTTTTATCCTTACCAGCAGGGATTGGATTTGAGACGATTATGACAATCTCAGACTCCTAAGCAGTCCCGGTTTTTGCAGACCTGTCGCTAAGCAGTCCGTTTTTTGCAGACCTGAAGAAACAACGCATTATTTGCATGCCCAAGATTTGATCATGGTATAAAATCAAGCTGCATGTCATCATATATGGCGAGGTGAAGATTCTTCAACTTCTAACACCTATAAGAAACTTTTGCGCAATTCTAATGCATTACGAGTTAGAAACCAACTGAAAGGCAGAACATGTAAATTCCTATAGAAACTTTTCCAATTTATGCATTACGAGTTAGAACCAACTGAACAGAACATGTAATTGATTCTCAACCACCAATTCATTCTCAACCGCCATTCTGAACAGAATGTGGTAATATAGTTTTAGCTGCAAGCAAAAGTAAAAAGATTAATACCTCACTGTATTTCAGGGCTCTTTTGTATGAAACTGGGGATATTGGCAATAAAGCGCCAATAGTCTCCTTTCTCTTTTCTGCATCGTCTTTCCAGGAGGGGACACTCGAAGATTGCCAAGCTTTCAAGCGTGCTTGGGAGGCCTTCCTTGGGAAAGGACTGGAGTTTAGGGCAATTTCGAATTACTAATGCATCAAGAGAGGTGAGATGGTGAATGCCCCTGGATATTGATTTCAGATTTTTAAAATCTCCGATCTGAAGAGAGGTTAGGGAAGAGGGAAGCAATGGGCCCTTCTCATCTGGGAAGGAATCCATATCTGTACTTGGACATGGCCCTGCGATTGTGAGACAGGTGAGAGAGGCGAGTGTTTTGAGTCTCCACTCTGAGATTGGCTGTTTCAGATTCTTGCAATTCGAAATTGTAAGACGACCAAGTTTTGGAGGTAAACCGCCATCTGGAAAGGACACCAGACCTCCACAGTTACACATTTGTAAACGTTGAAGAGATGTAAGATTTTGCATTTGATTGGGAAGAGATCTCAAATTCTCACACCGCAATATGGATAAAGAAGTAAGGTTTGGAGGTAAACCCTCATCTGGAAAGGACACCAGATCTCCACAACTATGTATCTCTAAATCGTGAAGAGATGTGAGATTTTGGATTTGATTGGGAAGCAGCCTCAAATTCCCACAGTTGCGGATGGTTAAACGGCTAAGGTTTGGGATGGCCAATCCACTTTCTGGGAAAGACTCCAACTCAGAGTCATATATTGCTAATTTGGTGAGATTCGAGAACCTATTATGAAATGAATCCAAAAGTCGAGTCGTCCAAAAGCAAATGTCAATATTTTTAATTGAATAGGGAAATTCACCAATTGGAAGCGATGTAAGAGATGGACATCCACCGACACTCACAACCTCAAGATGAGATATCTCATTCCTGGCGTTACTATCATGCAAAATGCCCTGAGGCAAGGACTTCAGAGAAGGACAATATACGATTTCGAGACTTTTAAGACTACAAGGTAAACCTGCAGATGGGAAGGACACAAGTTTTGGACACCAATGGATGCTCAGCCCTCTAAGAGATGTGAGGGTTTGCAACCCATTTGGCAGATTCTCCAATCCATCGCATTCCCATATTTTCAAAATTTCAAGATTGCAAGGCAAATTCCCTTCTTCTCCTCCTACCAATGACACTAGCCTCTGACAACCTACGATCCGTAAAGATTTCAAGCAAGAAAGTTTGTCTAAATTAGTTGAACCCTGCCACAGGTGTATCAATTGGCTGCAATTAACAACAGACAGATTTTCTAGCGCCACCAAGGACTGCGTAACCACTTGATGTAAATTTTCAAGCGCTGAAATACGCCGAATGGACAAGTTTTGAAGGGAACATAGGTCATGCACACTTTCGAGAATAATATCTTGACATCCACAAATGTCCAATTCCTCAAGGGAAGGAAGGGAGGTAGGCAATGTCACAACCAATTTAGGACAATTGAATATCGTAATTTCACTTAGTCTAGGAAATTTTCTTGTAACCTCTACATTGACGTCATCAGAGTGAGCCCATTGCTTCAACTTCAACATATCCTCAATTTCTAGAATCTCAAGAGACGGGGAAAGCTCAAGCCTTACTTCTAGCAGTTCATCCATGCCTTTGACAAGAGAGCGGGGATAAGCTCAGCCTATTATTCTTAATGCTAGTTTCATCCGCATGGAAATTTTCTTGTAACCTCTACATTGACGTCATCAGAGTGAGCCCATTGCTTCAACTTCAACATATCCTCAATTTCTAGAATCTCAAGAGACGGGGAAAGCTCAAGCCTTACTTCTAGCAGTTCATCCATGCCTTTGATGCTCAGCTTTTCAAGTTTAGGTAGTCCACCTAGTGGTGGTAGCAACGTAATATTCCGACAATTAGAGAGCTCTAGATCCACCATATTTGTGAATGCAGGATCTCCTATCCACAAAGGAAATTTCTTACCGCCATAAAATCGAACCAAAAGCCTTTCCAACTTTTGATGAGGTTCTAGCATGTTGAGAACCTGGAATTCATGATCCTCTTCGCATGGTGAATCACGCAATTTATCGGTCCATACCAAGGCCAAATCACCAAGATTCTCAATCTTCTTTAAATCAACGAGATTTGTACCTTCATTCCTTGCCACATTCTGTAGCTCTTCAATACGAAGTTGTCCTTCTAGATGAGGGAGGTTCATTAGCTCTCTAATTCCAAGGCAATTACTTCCTTTTCCCACCATAAACTTAGACAATGTTTGAAGATTTATCAAATTAGCTACCCCCAATGGCATCTCCTGCAAAGCCTCCGTACCTTTAAGATCGAGGTGCATCAACTTGATTAAAGCGCCAATGCCTGTCGGCAACTCAATAAGATTGCGACACCCACATAACTTCAGTGTCTGCAAGTTTTGAAGATTACTCAGTGAATTAGGCAATCTTATAATCCCAGTGTTGTAAGACAAGTCAAGATATCGTAAATGCTTTAAGGCACCAATTGAACTTGACAACTCTTCAAACCTGTATTGAGCTACTGATAGCACCCTTAAACGTTTCAGTTTTGGCACTATGTCATGCACCACTCTAATATATAAAAAATTATGTTCCCATTGATGAGTGGATAATGCTAAGAATGTTCGCAGATTACTCATCTCATAAAAGCCTTCAAATCTTTGGTACCTGTCATAGCGATGACAAGTGAATGCTGAATGGCGAACGTTTGCATGTGATTTTATGCCCTTCAACCCATCATCCTCCAAATGAAGGCATATTTCTCCACTTACAGATTTAGCTAGATCATTGACCAGGTCATGCATCACATATCGTGATTTATTGCCAGTAGATTGTTGAAAAAAGGATCTCCATAATAAATCATGGAAATATCGATGACCCCAGCGTTTCATTTGCTTCATTTCCTGTGCGTGCTGTAGAAATCCCTCTGCCATCCATTGTAGAACCAACTCATCCTCATCGAATTCGTAATCTTTTGGAAAAATTGCACAATAAGCAAAGCACTGTTTCAGATGAGATGGAAGATGGTGATAGCTCAACTTTAATGCTGGAAGAATGTCGCTTTTCTCCTCCCAAATGCCGCTGTTTAGCACTTAACTTTAAATGCTGGAAGAATGTCGCTTTTTCTCCCTCCCAATGCCGCTGTTTAGCAGGCTTGTTCTCCGCATGATCGGGAGTTGGTTGACCTCGTAAGAGACCTCGCAAATCGCTTTAGCTGGGCCAAAGGATAAGGCCTTGAGCACGCTTTCGCACAAATCTTTCACACCTTTCCACAATCTTCTTACCTATTGCCTCTAGATCCAAGTGCTCCTCAAAATTTGTTACTCCAAGAGCATGATGGGCAAACACAGACAGGCAATCATCAGTCTCCAACACTCTAAGTGTATAACTTTGAACAGCACCCATCGTCCGCGAAACGCCAAGATTGCGAGTTGTGACGATAATTCTACTTTCTTTTGCCCCATTCTCAAAGGGGCGAAGAAAGATTGTCCAATTGTCATAATTCTCGTTCCAAACATCATCTAGAACCATAAAAAACTTCTTCTCTGACAAGCTTGCCTTCAAGTTTAATTGAAGCGAATTCAAATCGTTGGAAGTAAGATCTCCACCAACCGACTGAAGAACTGTTTTTGTCAGTCTAACCACGTCAAAATCTTCACCGACAGAAACCCAAGCCGTCAAATCAAACTTCTTTCCAGCTTCATTAAAGATAAGCTGCGCTAGAGTTGTCTTACCAACACCTCCCAAGATAAGCTGCGCTAGAGTTGTCTTACCAACACCTCCCAGTCCAACTATAGAAATCAGAGCGACCCTTCTATCACTTGATTCAGAATTCAAAAGTTCAAGAATCGCCTTCTTATCTCTCTCCCTCCCATAAATCTCGGCATTATTCACCAAGCACGTCGTAGGAATTCTTTCCCTCAATGTACCGGTCCTTTCACTCAAATCAAGTTGATTTCTTCGTGAAGTGATCTCTTCTAAACGGGAACTAATCCCCTTTATCTTGGAAATCATCTCTTCACTGACTTTAATAGCACGCCTATTAACGAAGAGCTTTCGTACCCTACTTGAACCAGTCACAGGTTTAGCTTTCAACTTGGATCGACGAGCCTCAAAATCAAACTCATCAAGAATGTCCTGGATCGACGAGCCTCAAAATCAAACTCATCAAGAATGTCCTCCAAATCATACGCCAGGTTCCTCAACTGGCTTACCCACATCTTCACCGACTTGCTCACCATCTGCTTCTCCTCTGCATCCTCAAGAACGCCGTAGATGCTCTCCAACCTCTCCTTCCACTTGTTGATTTCAGTCAGCACCTGTCCTTCACGGGCATAATTGAGCAAGTCCTTGGAAGCCAACTTATTAAACAAAGACTCAAAGGCAGGTGCTAGAAGAGCACCTCCAATAGCAGCTGCAATTTCCATCACAAAGAGAGAATGATCAAAATTTTCAGCAGAAAATTCGACCAATTGAAGAATTGGTTGGTTATTGAAAGTGGAGTTGCAGTAATCAAAGACTCGAAGGAAGTTGTAATACCAAACACAAAATTGGCATGTGATTGAAACTGAAAAGCTAGAGAGGCCAAGAAGAGTTATGTAAAAACAAAAACAAGTAATAATCTTCAAGAATTACATGGAAGCTGCAGGATTGGACTTGGTCAAAAAGGACATTTACTTTGACTCTTGTTGTATAATGCAAATAAATGTCTTTTCTTCTTCCTATTCTCTGGTTACTTTCATAAACACATGAAGAAAACAGCTTTTGCTAGTATTTGCGGTCCCATTTATCCAAATTGAAGTTGACAAGACAATCTTTAACACGACTGTTGTCCAGAGGAGAAAAAGCAATTTTAAAAAGTTTCATTAAAAAAAATGAAAAAATTTCTTTTTTCTATTGGACAAAACTTAAAAGGAATTTAAAAAAAAAAAAAAAAAAAAAAAAATAAAAAAAAAAAAAAACGATTCGTACTTTGTAAATTTAAAAAAAAAAAAAAAAAAAAAAAAACGATTTCGTACTTTGTAAATTTACTGTCAGCATTTGGCGAATTCAATCGATTTAAATAACATTTTTAATCCAAATAAATTTCTCTACTATTTTTATTTTGACTTAATTAAAGTTAACCAAATTATTTTAGTTGAATTAATTTTAATTATTAATATAAATAAAGTAATCAAAAAATTTTTTTGACTTAATCAAACTGTTTTGATAGAATTAATTTTAATTATTAATATAACTGAAATTAAAAAAAATAAAAATTTAATTAATTGATTGAATTTAACGGAAATAAAAATTAAATGAACCTTTTAATTACTACTTAATTAAAATAAAAATAAAAATATTTTTAATTTTTAATTTTATTATATACTTAATCAAAACGACTTAATTTTGAAAGTCGATTAATTTAATTAAATTAATTTTTAACCGAACTTTTAACTGATAATCGAATGTGATATGGGGGCGGAAGGAGAATAAGAATCTCATCTCATCTTTCAGCTAGAGTTTAGGCTCTCCCGTAAGAACTCTTACAGGAATTGGTAGATAAAATAAAGCATAATGCTCGTTAATCCACTGCCCTGGACCATACAGATTGAACGGAAAAGAAGTAGCCAATTATCTACCGAAAGAAGGAGAGTTAAAGTTCTCTGAGAAGGAATATCATGTCTTACTATACAAAATTATTCCTTGGAGCCCACGACTCCTGCATTAATTTTCTTTAATCGAACTTTTAATTAAATATTTATTCACCAAATCAAGTCGACTTAATTAACTGAATCAATCGAATTAACTAAATTGACCGAACCAAATACTCACCCTCCCTTGCGATGAATCATGGGTACTATTTTTGATGTAAAGTGCATGATTGTTAATGGTAAAGAAAGCATTTGTTTCGAGTAAATCAGTAAAAATATCCTGTACTTGGCAATTTGTTATACTTGGCAGTTTGTTATACTTGTATCCAGACACCCCAATTTCTCACTTTCGTTCTAAATTTTGCACTATATAGATAAATAAAAATTAAATTTTTTATTATATTGAAATATTTATTTTAGAAATTCTAGGGACTAAATAGTACTTTTTTCTTAAATTCATAAATTAAATTACCTAAAACCGACAATACATCTGATATTGGGTTTATTTTGTGAGTGTGTTTATTGTGTCGTTGCCGAAACGACGTTCACCCTTCCAGCTTTATGACATTTTCAGTCGCTTGTTTCCTCTGATCTTCTTTGATTTGATTAACCCAGTTCACAGAGAAGTAATGACCCCCACACCAGGCGGAAAGTGGTCACCGGCGAAGAAGAGGAGCTGGAGAGGTCCGACCACAATCCAATTTTTGGAGCATGACATCCTTTGCATAATATTCTCATTCCTGGACCTCTTTGACCTCGTTCGCTGTTCTGCTGTCTGCAAATCTTGGTAAATTCTGTTTTACTCTACCTCGTTGCGGCTGTTCTGCTGTCCTGCAAATCTGGTAAATTCTGTTTTAGGGCTCTTCCTTCTCTCTGCTTCACCCCAAAATATTTGTGTTTAATTTTGTTTTATTTTTTATTCCTCTTTTTGTGGGATTTAAAAGGAGATACAATAATCAAAGAATGGGCAAAGTTACCTTTCAGCGCTTTATTTGGAAGCAGCAGAAGGATAATTAGTGGTAGGAATTTCAGAAGGATAATTATGTAGGAATTTCAAATATAGATAGCGGTTCAGAGAAGACTTTAAATATGTACTTTGAGGAGCTAGCTATGAAGCATCATAGACAATCTTTAGTTCAAGCTTCTTCTGTTGATATTGACCAATGGAAAGGCCATTCACTTGGGTAATTATTAAAATTATCCTCTTCTTTTTTTTCTCCCCATTCATTTTCTTGTCAGCTAATTTTCAGCTGAATACAATTATATGTTTATTTTTCTGTTGAGTCGATAAAAAGGTATCAAATTTATTACGGAAAGATGACGAAATAATAAAAGGTTGATTTTTTTTTTTTTTTTTTTTTGTAATATGTGGGTTTATTTGGTTGGGTCTATTATATGGCAGGAGTTTGGCAAGCTTGTTATATGTTAAAAATTTCCTCCTAAACCTTGGCGCCTTTGGGGTAAAATCTAGGTTTTGGGAAATCATTTGTCCCCGGAATGAAGATGGGCTTGCTTCTTACTGTTGTGGGGGGACAAAGGTTATGATCATTTTTTAATTAAATATGGTGTTTCTGAATAGGTGGTTTTTTTTATTATATAGTCATATTTGTTATGTTAACCCTTTTATTAAGCAGATTCTATTGGATCAAGCTCTCTAGCTATTTCTTTTGTTTCAACTAAGTTTTGGAAATATTTTCAATATGGAATTCATTCCATTTTGCAATGAATTCAATTAAAAAAATTCCATTAATGCCAAACAAGGCTCTTAGTTTCTGTTTTGTTTATTTGCTTGGCCAAACAAGCTCTTAGTTTCTGTTTTGTTTGATTTCTTGGATAGACGACTAGATATTGTAATCTCATTTAGCCAACCTCAATTTTAGAGTAGTGGATTAGTTTGTGAATTAACAAGCTCATTTATTTGGATTAGTTTATGAATTAAAAAGTTCATTTACAAATTGGGTGCACTGGGAGAAATTAAAGAAAGATTTGTAGGATTCCTCACCTTTTAATATCCTTCCATTTGAATTTTTGGTGACCTTCTCTTTTACATAGTTTGAAATGGTGGCATTAACCTACCATTACTGATGACTTTAGTCTAACTATCGACCTGATCATACACACACACAATGTTTTGTATGTCATGTTTGACAGCAGTAAAAGTTGTCTAAAGTACTTGCTGGCTATATGGTTGTTGTAGAACTTAAACTTATTTTGATGTGATTGCTTCTGTGGCATATCTCTGATGTTCTCCTAAATCAAAATGTGATATATGTTATATAACTCAATTGTGCTGACTTTTCAATTGCTGGGCTTGACTTTTGTATAGGCATCATGGTAGGTTATGGCGTCTCGGTCATTAGAAACATAGCAATTGTACTGGAAGAAATATCTCAATCAGATGGCAAGCCCCTTATTGACTTTGAAATTTCGATGAGAGGCAAGGTAACCTTTAGTATTTGTCATTATTCTGAAGTATCTCATATTGGGAGGAAATTGATGTTGTGTCTGTTTTTATTATCGCCAATTGCTTTGAATGGGATGTTCTTGGTAGATTGTTGGTTTGGTTGGGCAGCACGAATATGCCATTAATTGATGTAATGTGTCTGTTTTTATCCCAATTGCTTAATGCATGTTCTTGTAGATTGTTGGTTTGGTTGGCACACGAATATGCTTATGGAGGCGAAATGGGAAGATGAGTACATTTCCCTCTCGTGAAGGCACGTTTATGAAGGGTTTATGCATGCGGTACAGAAGCAAATTTTCTTATTATGCTAATCTTTCTTGGAGCAGTACTGGATTTTATATTCATTTATTTCACTGTTGAATTGTATTTAGACTTCAACTTTGTGCAAGGTTGTGTGTTTTCTTTTGAGCAGACCAATAATTCTATGTATTCTTTGCTTGGAGTTACTTTGATCCAGAAGCTGTTGTTGGATGTGAGGATGGGACAGCTCGTGTTTTTGATATGTACAGTAGGAAATGTTCTAAAATCATTAGGTATGTACAGCTAAAATTTTCTTGTTTGTTATTCATCAACTCTCTCTAGAGCCCCACAAACATTGGATGCTTCGTGCATTAGATCATCGGATGCTAAATTCTATTACTTGAGTGAACATACAAGAGAAGGTGGTCTGTTATGGTCAGACAAAATTGTAATACCGAACACAAAATTGGCAGGTGATTGAAACTGAAAAGCTAAAGAGGCCAAGAAGAGTTATGTAAAAACAAAAACAACTAATAATCTTCAAGAATTACATGGAAGCTGCGGGATTGGACTTGGTCAAAAACGACATTTACTTTTGACTCTTGTCGTACAATACAAATTTCTTTTCTACTTCCAATTCTCTGGTTACTTTCATACATAAGAAAGAATTATCCTAATTAATTATCAGCAATTAGAAAACAATCACTTATGACTACATTAGAATAATAATGTAAGTTTGGGCCTTTGAAAAACCCATCGTCCAGCCCACTGAATAAAACCCAGATTACTTGAAGCGCTTTATTTGAAGCAGCAGAAGGATAATTGTGTAGGAATTTCAAATATAAGACTTTAAACATGTGGTTTGAGGAGTTAGCTATGGAGCATCATAGGCAATCTTTATATTAAAGCAGATTCTATATGGATCGCTATATGCTATTTCAGTTTAATAGTGTTTGGAATAATATTCATATGGAATTCATTCAATTTGCTAATGAATTTCATTAAAAAATTCATTTTTTAAATATGATTTTCTGTTTCATGTCCGTATTTCTAAATTTTTCATTTCTATTTCCATACAACTCAGATTATATCTCAATGCTTACTCAGATTATTACAATCAATTACAACACTAACTGCTGGAAACGCAATATTTAACGTAATCATCCTAAAATGGAAATAAATTTAGTATACTATACTAAAAAGAAACCCTCAAAGTTTCTTTTTTTTTTACACTTAACTATTTTAATGGGAGCCTTTTTCAAGAGATTATATAAAAGTAATATATATATTTAAATTTAATGGGAGGGCCTTTTTCAAAAGAGATTATATAAAAGTAATATATATATATATATATATATATATATATATAGGGGCATGTATAGTTAACCATATTATTCCCAAAATTGTTAAACATTATCTTATTGATGATTGCTGTAATGAAATGAATATCACCATATAAAGAGGAAAATAAAGTCAAATAACTTATTTTTCTTGTTTAGTTGCAATAATTAAAAATATTAAAATCCTTAACTTATAATATCATAAAAATAAAAAAAATTTTCGTATTTTAAAAATTTTATTGTTAAATGAGGAAAATATAAAAAATGACAAATTATGAAAGCCGATGGTAGTGGCCATAGTGGCCGGTAGTGATGGTGGTACATGGTGATCGGTGGTAGTAGCTATTAATGACTAATAAATTAAAAAAAAATATGAATATATAAGGTTATCATAAATTTATCAATGTCTCGAAAATATTTTCCTCTCTTGAAATTGAAAAGTCATTTTCCTTAAAAAAAATTAAAATATTTTTCATTGACTTATTTTTCTCAATTTATTTTCCTCAATGCGCCAAACAACGGAAAATTGTAAAAGTATTTTCCTATAAGTTATTTTATGAAAACAACCGAAGCCTAAATATTAATTTGCAAATTGAGCTGAATTTGGGTGTCTAATATAATAAGTGATTTGGATTCTTAAAAATAATATTGATTGAAAGAAAATAAAATAGAGGGGTAAATGCATTGGCCAAATGAGCCAAGTGTTTTATATGGAAAAATTAAGCTGTAAGTGAATATTAATTTAGGAAATAATGTACGGTAGTAGGTAAGTAATTTTAAAAATTTAAACGATTAATAATTAATTAATAATATATCGACTAAATTAGGAAATCAGAAAATAAAATTCTTCTAAAACACTCTCGATCACATATAGTCGTAACTGTAGAAATTTGCCTAAATCAGATCCATTACTGTCACGACCCAAATCCATGGGCCGAACTGACACTAGTGTCCGAGTAAGTATAAAGCTCCAAAGCCAATAGTAAGCCTGAACTACTAAACTTAATCACTTTGAAATAGATCACAGGAACAATAAGCCCATATTCTATATAACAAATCTTATGATTGTACTATATCCTGACCTAAATCCAGCATTTCAAACATTTCATAGCACGAGCCAATTACATTACACAATATCTATAATATAGGCTAACCGGTCCGTACATGTACATATAGATCTGTAAATCATCAACCTAAAGTTATCGCTTAACATGATCACACTCGTACAAAATTAGAATAATCATAATCCTATAATAGGGACTTTCACAATCCTATAACTGCGGAATTCAATATCAAGCAGAAATAATTAAGTTCTTGTATATGACGCTCACAATTTAAATAATTACTGGAATTATGAAATTTCTTTTCTAGCTCTTCGGTGAAGGAAACAGAGCTTTAGGCGGGATAAAGAAGAATGTACTCCCTGAAAAAGTTAAACAGAAGAAATGTGAGTTTAATAATGAATGGTAATTGTTGCATAACACATGCATTCATACAAAATGCTTCCTACAATACTAAAGTGAATACACAGTCGGTCAAGCATATGGCACAACATCAACAGCCACAAGTTATTACACCTTCAGGTAATCAAACAAGTGAAAATTGGTCAATAACGTCACCGAAACCCTCGATGAGTTGTCCTTTCACATTGCCCATCCTCTCATGACGTGTGCACTAGGAAGCCCATCCTCTCAGGTAATCCTCACGTGACCAACCCTCTCATTTTTTTTTATACTTCTTTTCTTTCCATACTAACAGGAGGCCACCCGGTCGTTTTCCATATAATCCATATCATCAACTGCAAACGAGTGAGCCAATCTCCCCATACATGGTCGACGGCATCGTAGACCGCCCTCACAAACCCAATGGTGACTCACTTTATCTCAATTCCACGCAAACAAAGCATATCATCAACACAATACATCTGATCAAACATTGCATTTAAATGCAAGCACATTAAATAAACAAACATTGTTATGCAAATGTTCAAATATACACATATATAAGTCAAGCACAAAATAGTGGATATTTACGCTATAAACTAAATTAATAAATAAATAATAATTAAATAAGTAAGAAATTGTAACATTATATAATAATATATGTATGCCCGATGCAAATGATAATATATTATTTATTATAACTCGCGGCAATAAGAAAGGAAATACTCTAATCATAGTTCTGTTTTTTTTTTTTTTTTTTTTTTTTTTTTTTAAAAAAAAAAAAAAAAGCAGAAGACAATCTTGAATAATCTATATGAAGTAGAATTGAAAGGGGAAAAGAGTTAAATAAAGAACTCCTCCTAATAAGAATAAGAAATCATTCTAAATAAATCTAATAACCTATTTATTAAGTATGATTATTCAAATTTCGGCAAAACCTCCCCAAAAAATAGGAGTTTCCACCTGACTAAATATCATAATAACATCAAATATATTCAATCAATACATAGAGTCCATCTGTCGAGCATTCAATCAAATCAAATACCTAACCTCCTCTTAATACCAACATGGTCATCTAAACATCACAACTTCTTTATAAAATTTAATTTATATTCTAAATAAAATCATCTATTAATCCTTGTGTATATATATATATATATAAGCATATTTACACAATTAGCTTTAACTAGCCTAGTTAACAAAAATATACATTTCCATTCCCTTCATATTGTACTAACAAAATAAGTATGACATTCATTCTCTTATTTAACTAAATAAATAACAAATAAAATAAAAATGCACCAAACTACTATTCTAAAAATAAAAATGAAAATTTCAAATTCCAATTCACATTCAACTATTTTTATGTCTTCCTTTTTCCTTTCAGTCACAAAGAATGAGAATATTATGATTAAATCTTATTCCAAACGAAAATACTTCCAATATCTTGTAACCAATGTGAAACTAACTAAAACATCTAATATCTTGACTTGCTACAATCCATAATTAGGGAAATAATCACTTAGCTACCTCTAATTTCAAGAAATCATCGTTTTTCTTCACCAAACTCATACGCCATATATAATAAATTCATTCCCCATCACAAAATTCACTCACAACATCATATAACTCATATCAAGACAATAATCCAAGCAATTTACAAGAATGGCTAGTGCGGTTGCAAAAAAACTTCTCAATCTCTGAATCAAAATCTAATATAACTATATGTAATTATTATTTCCATTTTCAATTTCCAGGTTATACTTCCATTAAGGAATAATAGCTAAGTTTGGAATTAACCCCTGTAATACATAAGCTAATTGTTTTATTGTCCACCAAGATTCAGATATGCAACATAAGTTCTCATCTTAATATTATCAAAACTAATAAAAAAAAGAGTAATATAGCTGCTGCCATTACAAAATATCTCATGTTTCTAATCAAAACTTATAGTCTACATGTATCTTATTCATTTCCACCGAGCAACAGATATAAAACATCACTTGCTTCTTATCATAACAAAACTCATACAAATAACCATCTAACTACTGCCATCTAAGGGGTTATTAATTCCTATAAACTAACAACTTTTACATTAAATCTCAGTTTATATTTCAATTAGAGATTTGTATCAAAATTCCTGAATATTTTCCGCACAGTGTTTTTGAATCCCAAGGCTCTCCATAAACTGAAATTCATGCTCAATCTCAAAGTCAATATCTTCAAGTGTTACATTCTTATACTATACTTCATAGAAA
>NW_023590999.1:5159663-5197604 GCF_014843425.1 Jatropha curcas | reverse complement strand
ACCATATTAAAGAGGAAAATAAAGTTTCACTTTGCTTTTCTTTGGGTTATTCCTTCCATTGATATTGAATTATTGGATTAAATAATATTTTTTCAAATGATTTTTATTTTTTTTCTTGTTTTAGTTGCAATTAATTTAAAAAAATATTAAAAATCCTTTAACTCATAAGAACATAAAAAATATTTAATAAAAATAAAAAATTTCGTATTTTAATAAAAATTTCGTATTTTAAAAAATTTATTGTTAAATATGAGGAAAATGTAAAAAATGATAAATTATGAAAGCCGACGGTAGTGGCCGACGGTCGCCGGTAATAATAGTTGGTAGTATACTGTGACTGATGGTAGTGGCTATAAATGACTAATAAATTAAAAAACAAATATGAATATATAAAGTTATCATAAGTTTGTCAATGTCCAGAAAATATTTTTCTCTCTTGAAATATCATAAGTTTAGCTTTTGACATTTTACGAAAAGTTACTCGAACAGCTAAATGCTGCTAAAACTGTTAATAGCTATGAAATAGCTAAAACAGCATTTTGCCAAATAGGCCCTTAAGTCTAGCTCATAGTCAACCAATAATTATTCACCAAGGTGGTATTTGAAAACACAATTCAACATTAAAGAACTAGGTTGTTGAGTGTTTACTTCTTAAACAGTTTAACTAATGTAAAAATTTGAACATTTAGAACTTAATTCTTAAATTGACTTAAAGGTGTTTGTGCTTAATTATCAACATCACAGTAATATGTGTAATGCATTCTATCAGGCTTGGACTAATTGCACAAAATGGTTGACGCTGCTAAGCTTGACGATCGTCAACATTTGCTGGAGGGCAAATCCCAATTTCTTTGTATTCAACTTGGGCTAAGTATTGGTATTATAAACTGGGATCCAACATTTTGTTTGCATCCCAAGTCTCTAAAAATTTATTCAGGTCCATCAACTTGAATGTAATTTAACACAAAAAAAAAAAAACGTCGTTAATTCTTAACGTGACAATTATTTGGAAACAACAGTGCGAGTAAGTACTACCTCCTTGTCTCTCGAGTGAAGACTCACTTGTCATAGTGTGTGCAATCCTTTTACGTCCTTTTTAAGAAGACCATTAAATTTGTCTTTTAGATTACAATAATTAGTTGAATAAATTAACTATATTTACCTTAATTTAATATATCTAAACATCCAAATTGGAATTTTTTAGACTTCTTCAATTCTTCACTGTTTTGTCCAATCAGAATAACAGCTGAAATAAACATCCAACTTGTTTTTTTAAAAAAAAAATTGACAAAGCAATAATTATTTGTCATATACCAAAGGGTGTAAACATGAAAATAAAATTATTACTCTTTTGAAACTGTAAATTCGACAATATATATATAGAATTATAATTATTTTTTCCGAAGATAGCTTCACTGTAAAAGTCAGGAGGTAGCGATTAATTTAGAACGGTGTCATCCAGTAGTAATAGTTAAAGCTTTTCAAATTTTTAGTTAAAACGAAAAAGTCAAATTCCATTACATTATATCCAAGAACATATGAAATTTTGGTTAAAACTTGATAGAAAAACCCAAAATCAATATTATTATGGAGCGTATATATGTCTTTTGATACGTGCTCCTTATGTTCATTCGAATATGTTGCACAACAATCAGCAGCTACTACCCATACACACAGACAGATAATCAATTAATTTTCCGCTCGAAGATTATAATTGGTGAGAAACAAGTCACTACAAAGCAGATTCTCTGTATTTTTGAAATAAAATAGAGTATATATATTGTTTTTTCTCATTAGAGTTTATAATAGATATGAAATACACACATATATGTGTCCCATTTTAAAATATTATATTAGCCAAAACATCGTCTTTTTTATTTTATTAATATTAGGAAATATCGCACGATATCGGAATTTAAATTTTTCCTTTTTCATTTAAGGAGAAAGCAAATTATATTAAAATGTGAGTGAAGTGAAGTGCGAACATCTGCCGTTTTAATAGGACAGCTTACCCAAAAGCATAAATACAACATAATGAGTGACAACTCAGCTATATTATGCAATCTGGTTAATAGACACTTACCCAAAGCATAAATCAAGAACTGAAATGGACAACTCAGCTATTGTAAATAATAAATATTTACTTTCTCTTTCTCTATTTTCTTTCTTCTCTGATCTCTGATCTGAAGGCCATTATGTGCCTCAACTTGCACATACTATGATGCATGAAAACTCCTAGTTACAGGATTTTCGCGTTTCGAAAACATTTAAAATGTCTTTGTTTCCCGTATAAAATATTGTTTTTCCATGTAAAATTATATTTTAAATGTCGTTTCGTTATTTTGTTTTCGCATTTCGAAAACATTTCTACATATCTGTTTTCCCATATAAAATATCATTTTCTCATGTAAAATTATATTTTAAATATGATTTTCCATTTCGTTTCTGTGTTTCTATATTCTTTCATTTGCATTTCCATACAACGCAAATTATATCTCAACGCTTACTTAGATTATTACAATTGATTAACGATGAAGAAGAGCTAAACACTAATTGCTAGAAACACAATATTTAATGTAATCATCCTAAAATGGAAATAATTTTAGGATACTAAAAGGAAACACTCAAAGTTTCTTTTTTTTTTTTTTTTTCGAGTGAGTTGTCAATAATACACTTAATTATTTTAAAACTCACTTAAAGGGTCTTAATGACAAAACCATAAACTTTCACTTGCTTTTCTTATATTCCTTCCTTGATATTGAATTACATGCGTTTGTTTCTGGAAATTATCTTTGGATTAAATAATATTTTTCAAACGACTTATTTTTCATGTTTAGTTTCAATAATTAAAAATATTAAAATCTTTAACTCATACGATCATAAAAATATTAACAATAATAAAAATTTCGTAGTTTAAAAATTTTTTTGTTAAATATGAGGAAAATGTAAAAAATGGTAAATTATGAAAGACGATGGTAGTGGCCGAGGGTGCCGGTAGTGATAATTGGTGGTACACGGTAACTGGTGGCAGTGGCTGTAAATGACTAATAAATTAAAAATATATAAATAGATAAGGTTATCATAAGTTTGTCAATGTCCGAAAAATATTTTGCTCTCTTGAAATCGGAAAGTCATTTTCCTTAAAAATGATTAAAATATTTTCCGTTGATTTATTTTTCTAAATGCCCCAAATAATGAAAAATTGTGAAAAATATTTTCTTGAAAGTTATTCGTGAAAACAATATTTTCTTGAAAGGTTATCTTATGGAAACAACCGAAAGGCTTAAATACTCTAACTAAGTTGATTTGTAAACCATACTCCACTATTAATTTGAAAAAAAAAATAGAGGGTTAAATGCATCTTGGCAATCTGAGTCAAGTGCTTTCAGTATGGCAAAACATTAAGCTGTAAGTGAATATAAATTAGGAAAATCAATTATGAATTTCCGAAAACGCTAACGGTAAGATTAAATTATTGCGTAAGTAGTTTTCTTTAAAATTTTAAACGGTTAATAATCTTTATTTTTGCGCAGTTTTTTCTTAAAAAAAAAAAAAAACACACATGATGTTAATTATTGCGCGAGTGACTCACACATATTAGTAATCTTTGTTTACCAATAAATTCTACTCACTAGAGAGCCACGCACTTTTTGCTTTAGTCTAATCTTCTTCTTACCCTAATAGCATTAAATTATCAGTAGTACTATATATTAATCTCACATTGGTAATTAATTAAATTTTTTGGTAGTTACAAAAAGTAATTCTTTGTTTAATTTTCTTTTTACAATTATATTTATATGCATGAATAATCTCACCAAAAATTAAGTCCTCTCCCTCTTTTTCTTTCGCTTAAAATAATAAGTGAGAGGAAGAAATAGTGATTAAAAATTGTAACCCCACGGATGGCCAATGGAATGTTGCACCCCACATGGCCAATTGGAATGTTGCCACCAAATCTTGGGTTCCAATCCCATGCTTCACTCCTATGCAAGATTTAATTTAATTAAACTAATGGTGGTTGGGATTACTATAATCTATCATCATTAAGCATTAATGTATTCCATTAAACTCATACATTTCATTATAGGGACATAAGAACATTTGATTTGATCTTAATTTGATGATATAATGTATTTGTCATTTTCTTTTAGTTTTATGGTGATGTTAATAAATTTTATATTTTTAAAAAGTGTTTCGATTTGATTTCTGTTTCAATAAGAATCTTTAATCTTATTGATTTGAACCCAGTTTAAGTAAGTTTTTGCCTCTGATCAAAGCGAATATTTAAAAAAAAAAAAAAAAAAAAAACCATTTATAACCAACTTCCAAAGTATTATTTTATTTATTTTTATTTTTACAGGCCCTGGTTTGATCCTCTTTGGCTTATGCGGCAATGCAAGAACTATGCGACCATTTCGTGCTACCCACATGGATGGCAAAACTCTTTACAAAAATAGATACTCATTTACAAAAATAGATACTCATGGAATTATGGTACATAACATTCTTCTCAATAAATAAATGTAAATATTTGTAGAAAAATATCTAATTTTGCGGAACAGGACCTTAGAATAATGTAAGATCTTGATTTTCCCTTTTGTTTTTCAGCTGCAAATGTTTTGTTTCTTGAATCACCTGCTGGAGTTGGTTTTTCGTACTCTAATAGGACATCGGATTATGATAACAATGGAGACAAAAAAACAGCAGAGAATAATTATATATTCTTGGTAAATTGGCTGAAGAGATTTCCTGAATACAAAGATAGAGATTTCTACATTTCTGGAGAGAGCTATGCAGGGCATTATGTTCCACAACTTGCACATACTATTCTTTACAATAACAAAAAGGCCAAAAAAAAAAAAGGCCAAAAAAACTATTATCAACCTTAAGGGTATTTTAGTAAGTTTCTTTTTCTCCCAAGTAATCATTGATACATATATAATTATGTTCTTGAAATTAATAATGATGTTCTTGTAAAAAATTGCAGATTGGGAATGCAGTGATTAATGACAAAACTGATAATATAGGAATGTATGACTACTTCGTTGGACATGCCCTAGTTTCAAATGAGGCTGTCAACAATATTAAGAAGCATTCTGACTTCTCCCCCAATGCCACAACTCAGTCTGCTATTTGCATTTCAGCTAATAATCAAATTGAAAGAGACATTTCTTATCTTGATATATACAATATTTATGCTCCTCTTTGCTTCAGTCCAACTACCACAGCCAAACCCAAGATTGCTTCAGTAAGTTAATTATTATTAGTGCTTGTAATTTTTTTTTGTAATTTTTTTTTTTTTTTTGGTCTATGGAAAATAATTGTTTGTTGTTAAAATGAGCGTTTTGATGTATATTGATTAGGTATTAATGTTGATCTATAAGAACCCAGTGAGAGGAGGAATTTGATCCATGCATACGATCTTCTGAGTGTGTTAATGCTTATTTGAATACACCTGAAGTGCAAGATAGCTAATGTAACAAAAACTTTAAACATGATTGGGAGCCCTGCAGTGAACGTCATCAGCCGATGGATTCAGCCAATGGTTAGATAGCTCTGCTACTGTTCTTCCACTTCTACAAGAGTTCATGGCCAATGGACTTCGTGTCTGGATATATAGGTAAGTTGGTTAATCATTACTAAGTGTGTGCTTTTTAAGTAATGATAAAGTTATTCGAATCAGTGACCTGAATGATATGAGACGGAGATATGTAAAAGTATAATACAGTTATTTGACTCATGACGTGAAGGTCATGGTTTCAAGATATGCAACGGTGACTCGTGACCTGAAAGTCGTGGATTCGAGATACATGACCTGAAGGTTATGAGTTTGAAATATGCAAAAGTATAATAAAATTACTCGACTCTGACTTGAAGGTTATAGGTTCGAAATACGCAAAAATATAGGTAAGTTACTTGACTCATATCATGGGTTCTAAATACATAAAAATATAGAAAAAATTACTGATCTTGTGACCTGGAGGTCATGGGTTGAAACGTATATTAAAGTTACTCGACTCGTCACCTAAAGGTTATGGATGCGAAACGCGCAAAAACTTTAACCTGAAAGGTCAAGGGTTCGATATATGCAAAAGCATAATAAAATTACTCAATTCGTGACCCGAATATCATGGGTTCGAGTTGGGTCACTTTATTTAATGATGCAAATCTTTATTGGTTGTTATGCAGTGGGGATACAGATGGAAGAGTACCCTTTACTTCAACTATATATTCTATTGATAGGAAGAGTACCCTTTACTTCAACTATATATTCTATTGATAAGTTGAATCTTCCTATCAAAACTGAATGGCATCCTTGGTACCTCAAAGGAGAGGTATAAGCAATTTTTTCTTTTTGGTATTTATCAAAAGTATTCAAAAAAAGTAGCATAATTTTTTCTTTTTGGGTATTTTTCTTTTTCGAAGGTTGGAGGATATACACAGGTTTACAAGGGAGATTTAACATTTGCTACAGTTAGAGGGGCAGGGCATGAAGTTCCAAGCTTTCAACCTCTTAGAGCACTTTCACTAATTAAAAGATATTAGCTTTAAATTTGATTTATCATTCCTTAATTAGGAGATGGCAGTTAATTTTTTTAGGGTTTAGAATATTTGTTATTTCTTGGATTGTAATTAATTTCAGAATTTGTCAATTTGTTACTATCTTCAAATATTAGATATCTTTATCTGCCAATTTTAGAAAGTACTCTTCCAATTATAAGTACTCTTCCAATTATATTAGATTTCATAAATTGTAACCCATATCATGAATTTTTAAATTTTTTCATTTTTTGAATTATGATAATTGATTGAAATTATTCATGGGAATACTTAAATAAATAATTTATTAAATATAAATAATTTACAACTACATTTGCACAAGATTTAAATATATATAAAAAATAAACATATCCAATATTATCCACCTTAATAACAAACAAACAAACAAATAACACCAAAAAAAAAAAAAAAAAAAAAAAAAAAAAAAAACCCAATTAACACCATATAAAGAGGAAAATAAACCTTCCATAACATAATATTTTTCTTTGGAAAAGGCAAATGAGTAAAACTCACTTAAAGGGTCTTAATGACAAAACCAAGAACTTGCATTTGCTTTTCTTGTAGTTCTTCCTTGATGTCATTGAATTAAGACGTTTGTTTTTTGAAAATAATTTATCTTTGGATTGAATAAATTTTTCAAATGATATATTTTCCTTGTTTGATTGTAATATTGAAAATTAATTTAAAATATTAAATTCTTTAACTCATAAGACCACAAAAATATTAATAATAATAGAAATTCAAAAATATTAATAATAATAGAAATTTTAAAAATTTTATTTTTAAATATGAGAAAAATGCAAAAAAGATAAATTATGAAAGCTAATGGTGGTGGCCGATAGATGGTGGCGAACGGTAACTGGTGGTAATGACTATAAATAATTAATAAATTAAAAAAATATGGATATATAAGGTTATCATAAGTTTAACAATATCTGGAAAATGTTCTCTCTAAAAATTGGAAAGTCAATTTCTTTAAAAATGAGTAAAATATTTTTCGTTGACTTATTTTTCTGAATGCCTCAAACAACCTCAAACAATGGAAAATCATGAAAAATATTTTCCTTTAAGTTATTTTATAGAAAAAATAGAGCCTAATAGCCCATTTTGAATTTTTTTTTTTCATGATTGTAAGAATTTCATTTATAAATGAATTCCAAGGTAAAATTCATTGCGAAATGAATTTTCATGTTTGGTACGCTACAATTAAAAATAAGCGAATTCAATTGAATTTCAAAAAATTATGTTTGGGAATTTAAATTTCTTTAAATAAAAATTCATTTGGTCTTTATTTTCTTAATAACATTCCTTGACATTAGCAATAACAAAATAAATAAAAACAACCTATATATTTATTTATGTACAATATTAATAACTTGCATTTTTTTATTAAAATATAAATAACAAATTTCATATAAATAAGTACAATATTTCCATGCTAATTAATTAATTGTACAAGCAGTAATATTAATTCATAAAGAATTATTTTTTTAATTGATGTAAAAAATTTTTGATTTAAGAAATTAATTTGGAAACTAAAAAAATTATTAAAAATGGCTACTATTATTTATTAATTGCATTTGAAAACAATGTTGTTGTTGCTCTCTGTTTTTTATAGTTTCATTAATAAATAATAACTAACATTATTTACCTATACTTTTTTTAAAAAACATCATTACAGATCGAATTTTCAAAAAAAAAAAAAGAAAAAAAATAAAAATATAACTAACGTTATTAATTGGAATTTTTAAAAAAATGTTTACCAGTTTGGAATTTTTCCAAGAAGTATCAAAAAGGAAAAAAAAAAAGGTAAAATAATTTGGAGTTTCATAGTTGGGAGGGTAATTTTTATCAATAAATATTAAATATTTTAATGGTCAATTTTGTGGAATTCATTTACAAACTCTATCAATTTTAGTAGAATTTAAGTTAGTCATATCCAATTCCATAGAATTCAATTCGTGAAATTCAAATTAATCTATATTTTTTTTTCATTCTAAACACAAAATTTTAAATTTCCAAATAAATTCCACAAATTTTTGTGAAATTCATTTATTCCAAACCGCTTTTAAATATTAATTTGCAAATTGTGCAGGATTTGGGTGTGTAGGTGTATAATAAGTGATTCTTTTCTTCTATTTCTTAATTGGTATCATTGAATTAAATATTTGATTTGCAAATTCTCTGGATTTGGATTTTTTTTTTTTTTTTTTTTTTTTTTTTCTGAGGATTGGATTTGGATTCTTGAAAATGTCTGGGTTGTACAAGTAGTGATGAATGTATGTTATATTGATTGAATTAAAAAAAAAAAAAAGGAGTAAATGCATTGGTCGAATGAGTCAAGTGTTTGATATGGAAAAATTAAGCTGCTAAGTGAATATTAAAATTTGGGAAATCAATTATTAGTTTTGGGTGTATTAAATGTACGAGGTAGTAGGTAAGTAGGTTTTTAGTTTTTAAAATTTAAACGGTTAATAATTAATTAATAATATATCAACTAAATTAGGAAATTAGAAAATAAAATTCTTTTAAAACACTCTCTCGATCATATAATCTCGATCACATATATATGTAACTGTAGAAATTTGCTTAAATCAAATTTATGACCTTTACGTATAGACCAAACTGATGAAAATAAAAATTTTAAACAATTGTTCTAGTTTATTTTTTTTTATCATTTTTATTATTTAATATATCAAGCCATAGCAAGGGAAAATAAAAGTCCAACGTCTTATATGGAAAATAAAGCTGTATATTTATATTTTTGACAATGACTTCGTTTTGGAAAATAGGTTTTCTTTCCTTTTTTTTTTTTATTTGTTTTTCAAAATTATAGTTTTACTTTCTTTTTTGAAAATATAACTAATTCTTATATTACTCATTTAATAGTCCTATTATTTAAATTTTCTCCTTAATTCTTTATTTGAAGTATTTCTAAATTATCAATAAGGTTGTGATTGGATCGGTTAAATGATCTCCGATCTCCATAAGGACGATAATACAAGTTTGATTTTCCTTGAAAACTCAATTGCAAAGAAGAATTAAAAACTTTTAAACCCTCTATTACCCAGGGGCTGATGAAAATTACACTACCCGGATTATACTAGAAAAGAAAATGAATCTAATATTACAAATAGAGGTATATCAAAGAGAAATATAGGTCCAAAATTTAATATTTAAAAATATTAATTAACATTTAAATTAGGTTTGTGAGAAATAGAAACAAGGCATAATTTTATAAAGATGGAGGGAATAATAAGCTAATATTGATTCTAAATTTAGAAAATCAGGAAAACAATAATCCTTCTATTAGATACTTTCTCTCCATTGGCCAACACACACACCACACCACCCCTATACTTATATAAACACATAATTTGGATTCAAGGAAACAAAAATCCAAAAAATCCAAAAAACCCTAAAACCTTTTCCTTGCAATGGGGCGAAAAAACCCATGTTTGATATTCCAAGATGGAGGGAATAATAACTAATATTGATCTAAATTAGGAAATCAGAAAACAAAATCCTTCTATAGATACTTTCTCTCCATTGCACACACACACACACCCCTATACTTATATAAACACATAATTTGGACACAAGCAACTTTAGGATAATTGATTCTATTATTACTATAAATCAAGAAAATGGAAAAGATAAAGAAAAAGATAGGATCAAAAGATTGCCTGGCCAACCTCAAGTTAAGTTTTCACAATATGGAGGTTATGTTACTGTGGATAAATTAGCTGCAAAAGCTTTATATTATTATTTTGCTGAAGCTAAAGAAAGTTCTAAGAACTCTTTGCCTCTTCTTCTGTGGCTAAATGGAGGTATTTAATATATTCTTTTTCCATTTTTCTCCCTTTTGTGTTCTAAATTTCTTTATTTCCTGAAAATTTATATGGTTAAATTTAATTTAAATGTTATAATATTACTGTCTGTTTATTTAAAGCAATCATTAATATTTTTACAGGCGCCCATGGTTGTTCATCTTTGGCTTATGGGTTGATGCAAGAGGCTTGGACCATTTCGAGTATATAGTGATGGCAAAAACACTTTACAAGGAACAGAATTTTCATGGATTAAATGGTAATCCTTTAATTATTTTTTTAACTTTTGAAATAACTTTAAAGAACTGACTATCTGTTGTAATATAATAATATTTAATAAAAAATAATGGAATTCCCTGTTGAAAAAATTAATTTTCCAAAATTTAAATTAATAGTGTGCCCAAACAATACATTTCTCATGCACATTTCAATAAATTCTTTTTGGGCATATTTTAATTGTTTTTAATTTTTTTTAATTTTCTTTTTTTTTTTTCAGTTTGGCTTTTTTTTTCAGTTGCAAATGTTCTGTTTCTGGAGTCTCCTGTTGGAGTAGGCTTTTCATACTCTAACAGAACATCAGATTATAAGAATTCTGGTGATAGACATACAGCAACAGAAAATTATTTGTTTTTGGTAAATTGGCTTGAAAGATTTCCTGAATATAAAGCAAGAGATTTCTACATTTCTGGAGAAAGCTATGCAGGCCATTATGTTCCTCAGCTTGCACATACCATCCTTTACTACAACAGGAAGGCCAACAAAACCATTATCAACCTCAAAGGAATTGCAGTATGTGCCTTTCTAACCTATAAAACATAATTTTACTTGGAAAAACATAATTTTACTTGGAAAAACGGTATTTTATACTGGAAAAGGGGAAACGTTTCCGAAACATAAACGTTCATGGCTAGAAGTTTCCGTGCATATAAATTAGTGAAGCTAACCGTATGTTTATATCTGTGAAAATGCAGATTGGAAATGCCGTGATAAATGATGAAACAGATACTCTAGGCATGTATACTTTCTTTACAACCCATGTTTTATCTTCACCAAAAACACTGCAAAACATAAAAAAACACTGTAATTTCTCACCTAAGTATATCAACCATCCATCCAAAGAGTGCAGAGCAGCTACTGAGAAGGCTGACAAATATTCTCAAGCTGTTGACATTTATAACATTTATGCTCCTTTGTGCTTTGATGAGAATATCACAGCTTATCACAGCTCACCCCAAGAAGGCTTCAGTAAGTTGATTAACACAATTTTTTTATAGATGCAGAAAGGTGATTATATATATATAAGTAAAATTTGTTTGTTTTATTTTGCAGCTGGATAATTTTGATCCATGCAGTGACTATTATGTGCATGCATATTTCAATAGGGCTGATGTGCAAGAAGCTTTGCATGCCAATGTCACTAAGCTTGATCATGATTGGGAACCATGTAGTGATATTATTGATAGGTGGACAGATAGCCCTTCAACAATTCTTCCCTTGCTCAAGGAGTTCAAAGGAGTTCATGGAAAATGGAGTAAGGATCTTGGTTTATAGGTCAGTCTCATAAGAAAAGGAAAAAAAAAAAACATATTATATCCCCTAACTAAAACTTTTTTTTTATTAGATAACATTATATTCTATGATGTATGGAAACTCCAAACTAATTAGGCGTTTTTGCATTTCCTAGTTTGTTTCTGCGTTTCTTCGTTGTTTCATTTTAATTTCCATGATACATAGATTGTATCTTAAAACTTTTTGGACAACAACTTTTTAAATAGATTTTAGTGTTTTGATCAATTAAAATGCTCAACGCTATTATTTTTATAATTTTTTATAACATAACGTTTGAATTAGTTTTTACATAACGTTTGATCAGTTAAAATATCGTTTTATAAAAAGTTAATTCATTGAATGTTTAGCTTTTAACATTTTATGAAAAACTATCAACAGCTACTAAAACAACTAATCTTGCCAAACAGAACTTAGATTGTTATAATCAATCAAGGGTTGAAGAGCTAAACACTAACCGTCAGGAATACAGTATTTAATGTAATTATCCTAAATAAAAATAAATTTAGGATACCAAAAAGAAACACTCAACAAGCTGATGAATAACTGTTATTTTAAAAAGATTTTACCATCTTAACATTTTACCATGCAGTGGTGATACGGATGGAAGAGTACCTGTTACTTCTACTCAATACTCACTGGCAAAGTTGAAGCTTCCTATTAAAACTGAATGGTACCCTTGGTACCTTAATGGGGAGGTAAATTAATTATTTATTAAAAGCTTCCTATTAAAACTGAATGGTACCCTTGGTACCTTAATGGGGAGGTAAATTAATTATTTATTAAAATTTAATTAATTATATAATTTATAAATTGTAACTTGTAATAAAGAAATTGAAATAAATATTTTTGCTGTGGATGAATGTTTGTGTTTCAGGTTGGTGGGTATACTGAGATTTATAAAGAAGACCTTACTTTTGCTACTGTGAGAGGGGCTGGACACGAAGTGCCTGCCTTCCAGCCTGCAAGAGCACTCTCACTTATTCACCACTTTCTTCTTGGCAAACCTCTTCCAAAAATTTCATAATCTATGTACCTCAATTTTCCAAAAATTTCATAATCTATGTACCTCAATTCTATTATTTTTATTAGAATTTTATTGTGTTAATTTGTTATAAACAATAGCCAAATTATTAGGCTTAAGTTTATTGAATTTATGTGCAACAAGGCGTAATAGAGTGGTAGTAAATGCACATATAACCTGACTATAAATCTTAATACAAATTTTCCTCATCAACATAAAAGAAAAAGAAAATAAATTATTATTAGGTTGATGTAATTTTTTCATTCAGAATCAGATTTTGGTCCATAAAGTCACATTGCCAATATAGTTACTTATAATTACTTATAAAATCTCAATTCCACTTGCAAATGTAAGTCATTTGCATCTTAGTGCAGACGAGCTGTCGTTTGCATGAATAGCAAGTGATTTGAGATTACTTGACTCTTGACTAGATGTTTTGTAGGAAGGACATATCCTTTTCCATTTAAAAAAAAATGGATAATTTCCATCTGAGAAATTCTCAACCAGTATCCGTAAACTTTCTCCACTTTAAATAATACTTTCCAGAGCGTTAAATCTTTGTCAATAAGTAAACAAATATGCTCATATAAGTATTTCAACATAGGAAACAGAATTCTTCTCTGATAAATTGGTAACAACTGCTCATTGTAGTCATATGTAGCAGAAACAGGATTGTGGTCTTTTTTTTTTTTTGAAAATTAAATTTGGAGACTTAAAAAGATCCAAACTTTGCAAGCTTAACTAATAGCAGTCTTTATAAAATTACAGTTGTAGATTGTAGAAACCAAAAACATCGAAAACAATCCATGAAAGTTTTATCCTTGCCGCCAGGGATTGGATTTGAGACGATTATGACAATCTCGAGTTCTGGCCTAAGCAGTCCCGCTTTTTGCAGACCTGAACAATGAAGAATAAAATGTCATCTATATGCAAGGTGAGATTCTTCAACTGCCAACACCTATAGAAACTTTTCCAATTTATGCATTATGAATTAGAACCAACTGAACAGAACATGTAATTGATTCTCAACCACCAATTCATTCTCAACCGCAATTCATCTCTCAACCTGCCATTCTTGAACAGAATGGGTAATATCTGTTGAAAACTTGAAACACACATAATTGAATGGGCAATTCATTTTTTTTATATCTATTTCTATTTCTGGCTTAAAATATTGGCCATATATCAGTTTAGTTTTAGCTGAAGCAAAAGTAAAAAGTGCATATATCAGTTATAGTTTAAGCTGCAAGCAAAAGTAAAAAGATTAATACCTCATATTATAGAATGGTAGGGGATATTGGCAATAAAGCGCCAATAGTCTTCTTTCTCTTTTCTGCATCGTCTTTCCAGGAGGGGACACTCGAAGATATTCAACCATTCAAGTGTGGTCGGAAGGCCCTCCTTGGGAAAGGACTGGAGTTTAGGGCAATCTCCAATTCTTAAATCACCAAGAGAGGTGAGATGGTGAATGCCCCTGGATATTGATTTCAGATTTTTAAAATCTTCGATCTTAAGAGAGGTTAGGGAAGAGGGAAGCAGTAGGCCCTTCTCATCTGGGAAGGAATCCTCCTTATCTGTACTTGGACATGGCCCTTCGATTCTGAGATAGGTGAGAGAGGCGAGTGTTTTGAGTCTCCACTCTGAGATTGGCTGTTTCAGATTCTTGCAATACGAAATTCTAAGAAGACCTAGTTTTGGAGGTAAACCGCCATCTGGAAAGGACACCAGACCTCCACAGTTAAATATTTGCAAACGTTGAAGAGATGTAAGATTTTGCATTTGATTGGGAAGAGATCTCCAATTCTCACACGACAATATGAATAAAGAAGTAAGGTTTGGGGGTAAACCCTCATCTGCAAAGGACAGCAAACCTGCACAATTACGTATCTCTAAATTGTGAAGAGATGTGAGATTTTGGATTTGATTGGGAAGCAACCTCAAATTTTCACAGTGTTCTATGATTAAAAGGCTAAGGTTGGGGATGGCCAATCCACTTTCTGGGAAAGACTCCAACTCAGACCCATATATTATTAATGTGGTGAGATGCGAAAACCTATTATATTATGAAACGACTCCAATAGCTGTGTCGTCCAAAAGCAAATTGCAATTTTTTTAATTGAATAGGGAAATTCACCAACTAGAACCGATGTAAGAGATGGACAGCTATTGACACCCACAACCTCAAGATGAGACATCTCATTCCTGGCGTTACTATCATGCACAATGCCCTTAGGCAAGGACTCCAGAGAATCACAATAGTGGATTTGGAGACTTTTAAGACTACAAGGTAAACCTGCAGATGGGAAGGACACAAGGTTTCGGCACCGTTGAATATTCAGCTCTCTAAGAGATGTGAGGGTTTGCAACCCATTTGGCAGAATCTCTAATCCATCGCAGCCGTATATCTCCAAAATTTCAAGATTGCAAGGCAAATTCCCTTCCACTCCTCCTACCAACGACACTAGCTTCTTACACCCTTCGATCCGTAAAGATTTCAAGCTAGAAAGTTTGTCTAAATTAGTTGAACCCCGCCACAGGTGTATCAATTGGCTGCAATCACGAATCCACAGATGCTCTAGCGCCACGCTCCTAGCGCCACGAAGGACTGCCAACCACTTGTAATGCAAATTTTCAAGCGCTGAAATCACGCTCGAAATCGGACAAGGGTTTGAAGGAACATAGATCATGCACATCACTTTCGAGAATAATATCTTGACATTACAATTGTACAATGTCATCAAGGGAGGAAGGGAGGTAGGCCATGCAAACCATTTAGGACAATTTCCTATCGACAAATTTGGTTACGTAGGTCTTGAAATTTTTCTTTGTATGGACTCTCACACTTTTGCGACTGTTTCACTCGGGTTGTAGAGTGTGAGCTTCCTTTATTAACGCTTCAACTCAACAATTCCATTTCTAGAATCTCAAGAGACGGGGAAAGCTCAAGCCTACTTCTAGCAGTTCATACCATGCCCTTTTCGATGCTCCAACGTGCCGCATTTCCAGCGCACGTTGTTGACTATGACGTCTAACCTAGTGTGTGGGCAGCTGAGGTAACTATGAGTGACTGACAATAAGCTCCTCGAGGCACAAAGGTCTATAAAAGCAACGAGAACTTTGATTGATAGGGACAGGATCCCCCTATCCACATGAATCGGATGAGATTCCCTCTATCCGAGACATAAAAAGATCCAAGCGCGCAAAGCCGTATGTCCATACTTTTTGATCCTGGACCGGTCTTTCTGAGATAGCATAAGATACTTGTAGAGAGAGATAATCGTCTGTGGAACAATTGCAATGGAACACTGTCCATATCGCATGGTGAAGCTCTACCAAATTTCTCGACGGGGTTCCATGAACACCATAGCAGACTAATGCAAAGAATTTCTGGACCAAGTCTTTACACTTATGAAAAATTTCCATTAGAACTAACCGGAGATAAAATTTTGGTGCACATCTTAGCGCGAAAATCCTTGTGTCCTGAAACTATGTTCTGTTGTTGTTTTCAGAGTAACCATTGAACTTATGCTTCCCTCTTCTTCCTGACTATAGAAAAAAATATAGTTACTCATGAATAGTGGGGATGATATGCATATAGTGCTTCAAATTGACCATAGGCATATTATCTATTCCTTTTCCGAGCGATTAAGTGACAATGGCATGTTTTGGAAGATTTTGTCCAAAATTTCTGCTAGCCCCTTAACTTTGGCACTCATACGCCTATTGAAGCATGTTACACAATTTTCGTACTAGAGTTAGTAGATTCTGGCGGGCCGCAAAACTTTGTGGAGAATATAAAGGTGCTCAAACATGCTGCAAGTGTGGGCAACTTCAGATCACGACAATTGTCATACACCTATACACTCAGTAGCTCGCAGTGTCTGCAAGTTAGGAGAAGATTCATCTGTCAGTGAATGTTAGGTAATCTTTTCCGTTAGAGTACTTCACTGTTTGGTGAGAGGACAAAAGCGTCAAAAATATCGTATAAGTGTACTTCTTTACGGCGCAGATTGAACTGTGGGGTCTTCAATACGATATTTAAATGAACTCACTAGTGAATTTGCACCAATATAAAGACGATCTCATCAGTATTTAGGGGCACTAGGTTCACTCTAGGCACCACTTTCTCAGAGATTTAAAAATTTATTTCTCGCCATTTGATCCAGTGGAAGTACGACTGCGAAGAAGTTCGCCGATGATATACGAATCCATCTCATAAAAGTATTGATCAAAGTCTTGCGGAGCTCTTGTCGAGCATCAGCGATAGAGACATGAAAGCACGAAGCGGGACTGAATTGGCGATACGTTTGCCACATGATGATTTTTTTATTGCCCTATAATCAATTCTCATGTGGAGATCAGATAATACTGAGAGCGTGCGAGATGGAATTTTTTCAGAGATTTATCGACACATATTAGTGAGTAGAGTGTAGCTTGAATACCGTTCATAGTACTCTTCACATATAGGTAGACTTGACATTATGCAAACAGTAGTACGTTGGTTGTGGCCAAGAAACTTTAAAAGGATCGTCCTCAATAATAGTACCTTTCATGGCAAGATATCCGAAATTGACCTCGACGGCGGTTTTTTCATTTGACTTCATATTTTCAAACTGTGCGTGCCTTGTAAAGAGTTACTTCCCCACCATTCTGCCATCCCCACTGTAAGATACCATATCTCATGCATCTCACGAATTCGCTCTCTAACGCTGTAGTTTGCCAAAACATCTTGTCGACACATATAGAGCAAGAAGCAATTTGGTGCTTTCAGATGAGTATGGAAGATGGGATTAAGCTCAAACCTGTGAGATCCTCAGAAGGAGATGTCGCTTATATCTCCCAAAGATGGCTGTCTGTTTATATGTCATTTGGTTAGCAGTTGCATCCGAGTGTGGTTTTGGACCGTGGTTGACACCTCCTCAAATCATGCTTTAGCTTGCCACGGTAAGCCTGACACCTCTTTATCTCCACATATCTCTCTTATCCTGACTCATGCTATGCTAGGTATCAAGTGCTCTCAAAATTGTTCATATAAGCATAGATGGCGGATCGTGATGGGACATATACACCACACTAAGTGCATTCATACATATACTCAAAACACTCTCTAAGTTTGTATAGCCTCTTTGAATAATATCCGCGACGACACATCGTCCTCACTGTGGAGAGAGCGCTCAAGATTGCGAGTTTGTGACTGAATAATTCTACTTTCTTTTCTTCCAATATAACTCACGAAGGGGCGAAGAAACGATGTGTCCACGAATCGGTCATCACAAACTCACTTCGTTCCAAACATCATCTAGTAAACATATAAAATACATCTTGCGTCTGACCATGCAGGTCTTCAAGTGTGTTAAGTGATGTGAACTCTGAATTTCCAAAGAAGTCGATTTTGGAAGTAGAGATTTCCGACCAAGCCGATCTGAAGAACTCGTCTTATTTAGCTCATATGTATGACCATCTACGTCAAAATAACTTAACATCCATCAGACAAGCAAACCCTGATGCAACAGTCAAAATCAATATTCTTTGACTTTCAAGTCTTCTTATGACTTACCAAGTTATCTCAAGCTCGCTAGAGAATTCATGTCTCCTCACAAAATTACCTCTCACCCAGTTCTTCCAATCTTACTAGAAAAAATCCAATGAGCTGTACACCTCTCTGAATCTACTTGATTCTTAGAATTTTCAAAAGTGCTCAAGAGATCGTCGCTTTTGGTATCTCTCTTTTCCTTCCCTCCGACTAAAAATGAAATCGGCGGTCGTGTATTTACACCCAAGAACTCTGTTAGAATTCTTTTCCTTTCATCCTAACCGTTTTCCTTCTGCTCTCAAATCTATGTTTGATTTTTTTGCGTGAGGGTGATGCTTCTATGTCTAACAAGAGTGAACTTAATTGCGTTTATCTTGGAAAATACCATCATCTTCTTTACCCATGATTTATTTAATCAGTCACGAATCATCTCAAGGAGAATCTTTTTCGTACCAATTTACTCTGAATTTCCAACGCACAGGTGTCAAAGCATTTCTATTATGATCTTGACGAAGTCGGTCAAGAGAAGTTCTAACTTACGTGCATCTGCTTAGATTTGTCATATCCAGAAGTCGATCGACGGCCAGGTTTTTCCTACACATCTCCGATTTACCACACCTCTTATTACCTGATTCTGCTCTACCATCTTTGTCTGTCAATCCTTCTGGCATTCCGCGGTGCAATATGAGACGCCCATCAGAAATGCCTCTCGAACAAACAATCTCCTTCCAACTACTTGCTTGATTTAAGCATTCGGGGCAGACATCATAGATACTTCCGGGGCGTTTTTACAGCATATTTGAGCCAAAAGTCCACATTTCGGGAAAGCCAAACTTAGGTTGCAAAACAAGCACTCAAGGAGGCTAAGCGTGCGTAAAGAAAGAAGCGACCTCCATACTAGCAGTCTTGCAATTCTCCATAACAAAAAAGGAGGAGTCGATTTAAACAATTCTCTCAGCAGAACATCAATTCGACCAATCTGATACTTGGGTTGGAAATATAGGGTTATGTTTTATTTTTAGAAAAAGAATGTTGACAGATCCATGTAAGTATCAAACAGAGAGCCAATGAAGGACACGTTGCACTATAACTCTAAAAATACCTCTTGAATCAGCAAAACCATTCTTGGGGCAGGTGATTGAAATCTGCAGAAAATATTTAGGACGAGGCAAGAAGAGCTAGTTTAAACACGACAATAACACAAGTAATCATATCGTCATTAGACAACATAATCATGGTATGCACTGACATCTAGGTGGCTACATAACTGTAAAGTTCTTGGGCCTTTTTGAGATTAACTCCATCATCCGAGAGCCTATCTGAACTAACACCCAGAGTGCTCATTGTTATGCGCTCTTTTCTAGGTTTGAAGCAGGCAGAACAGACGCATTGCTGTAGAAAACTCTAGCAAGAGTAAATAAGAGAAGGCGAGTTCAGAGCAAGTTCTTTAAATAGCAGTTCGTGCTTCTGATATAAGTTTGTAGCCTATGAGAAATTATACTGATGTCTTCAATCTACCGAAGCATCATAAGACAATCTTATATTGTAAATAAGCAGATTCTAATATGCATATTGTCAAGGATTGATGAGCGAGTAGTACCCGTGTTTCGAGCACTAATAACATCTCGCATAGGTTGTATGGTATATTCATATCTCAAATTTTCTATAAATTGAAACATTTCATTTTAATTAGAATTCGATTGGACTATTAGCAGCATTGTGAAATAACTTAGCTTCAGATCAATCTGATTAGAAATTATAATTCCAAATATGTGCTGTTTGATATTGTTGTACTTAAATAATATTCAGTAAGCTTTTTATGTAACTTCTTTGTTACTATTTGAAAGTTCGCAGAAATAAACATTGGCAAAGATTTCTACTAATATTTTGGATAGCATTTAAGGAGTTCAAAAGAAAACCAATTCTGTAGAATTTGTAAATTGCATAATGTGAATCATCAAAATAATTCTTTATATGTCGACCATATGTTGAAAAATTTTGGCTTTGAAACGAACAATGAGATTCCTACCAACTAATAAACAGTAATTAGGAAGAAGAATGAAATTCAATTTGATCGCATTCGATTGCTGTATATGAAATGGAATATACACAATATAGAGATAAGGAACTGAGAAGTTTCGACTTGCTTTGTTATTATTGAAAATTATTGGAGTTAAAATTAGAGTATTGTGTTGCAAATGACTTTATGTTTACTTATATTATTGGACAAATATCATTAAAATATATTACAATCAATTTAGACTTCACTTGAAGAACAATAATTAATATAATAACTAACAATAAAAATTTCGTATTTATAAAAAGGTTAATTGTTTATACATATAGAGATGATACTGTAAAAAATGATAAATTTATGAAAGCCGAATGGTTTCGGCTGGCCTAAATTACTAGTTGGATGAGTTATTAGGCACTTATGAAAAACTGGGTAAATGGGGTGTGTAAACATAAAAAAAAGAATGGCACGCGCTTTGATTGAGTAAACGAACTACAGTATAATTTTGAAAACAAAAAATGATATAATATAAGTCTCATCATAAGTCTTGTCAATCGTCGCAGAAAAAACATATTTCTCTACTTAGAAATATCAGTAAGATTACGCTTATATTGGCATTTTAATAAAAAAGTTTTACTTCATTACAGTTCAATTATGCCATACGTAAAACTGTCTAATGAGCAATAAAGCGAGAACTGGCAGAAGCCACATCATTTTGCTCAAATAGGCCCTGTCATGTCTAGCTCATAAAAGTCAAGCTAATCAATTATTTACCAAGGTGGTATTCTGGAAAACAGACAATTCAACGATTTAATGTAGAACTAGTTGTTGAGTTGTTTCTTCTTAAACAGTTTAACTAATGTAAAAATTTGAACATTTGAGAACTTAATTCTTAAATTTGAGTGCTTAATTACAATCAACAGTAATATGTGTATGCTTATCAGCTTGGGACTGATTCACAATTCACAAAATGGTGTAAGCTTGAGATTAACATTGCCTGAGGGGCAACCCAATGTTTTGTATTCACTTGGGCTAAGATTGGTGTTATAAACTGGGTCCAACCATTTCTGTTGATCCAAGTCTTAAAATTTTCAGGTCCAAATTGAATGATTTAAAAAATAAAAAACGTGAATTCTTAAATGTGACAATTATTTGAAAACGGAAAGAGTACTACCTTTGTTTCATAATACTTGTCACATTTGGGAATTCACGTCCTTTAAGAAACCATTAAATTTGTCTAGATTACAATAAATTATTGAATAAATTAATTATATTACCTTTAATTTAATACTAAACATCAAATTAATTTTTAGACTCTTCAATCTCATGTTTTCGGTCCAATCTGAGATAAAGTAAATAAACAGAAATTTTTTTAAAAAATTGAAAGCAATTATACAAAGGGTAAACATGAAAAAAAAATTATTACTCTTTGAAACTGTAAATTCGACAAATATTTTAAAATAAATTATTTTTTCAAGAAATATTACGAAATAGAGGTAAGATTAATTTAGAAGGTGTCAAAGTAATAGTTAAGCTTTCAAATTTAGTTAAAACGAAAAAGTCAAATTCATTACATTATATCCAAGAACAAAGAAATGGTAACTTGATAGAAAACCCAAATTCAATATTATTATGGAGCGTATATAAGGATATTCCTTGTGCCAACCAATCATATTATAACTCCAATTAACTAATTACCAATCTAGTTCAGGACCACTAACCACCCATTCATTTCTTCCTATAACCAAACAACTACTTCTACTCTTTATTTGTGCCTCATATGTTATGATCTGTCCTTATGTTCATTGAATATGTTGCACAAATCAGCAGCTATCCCATTCCACAGGACGGATAAATAATTTCCGCTCCGAAGATTTGGGAGAAAACAATCACTTACAATTACAAAGCATTTATATTTTGAAATAAATAGAGTATATATATTGTTTTTCTCATTAAGTTTATAATAGATACTGAATAACATATTGTATCCATTTTAAATATATATTTAGCAACGTCGCGTTTTTATTTTATAATATAGAATATCGAGATATCGGATTCAAAATTTCATTTTCCATTTAAGAGAATCAATTTATTAAAAATTATATTATGCAATCTGGTTAATAGACGCTCACCCAAAGCATAAATCAAGAACTAAAATGGACAACTCAGCTATTGTAAATAATAAATATTTACTTTCTCTTTCTCTATTTTCTTTCTTCCTGATCTCTGATCTGAAGGCCATTATGTGCCTCCCATTATGTTGCCTTCAACTTGCACATAACTATGAAATGCATTGAAACTCCTATTTACAGAGACTTTTCGTGTGTTCGAAAACTATTAAATGTTCTTTATTTTCCCGTACTATTACAACATATTATTATATTATTCCCATATGTATTCAAATATATATTTTATATATGTCGTTTTATATATATTTCTCGTTTGATTATCAACATTATCGGCAACACACTATTATACATATACATTATACAACGTTATATCCTACATAAGAAATAACATATTTCTCATAGTAATAAATAATATAAATAATAAATTATGAAATATCGATTTTTCTCTCAGTGTATCGTTTCGTGTTTCTTTACCATTTTCTTTATCGCGATTTTGCCATACCAACTAATAATATATCTTCTCACCACCGCTTACTCTCAAGATGTATTACCAATCGAGGTATTGAATGATTTAGAAGGATAACACATACTAAATATGACTCGTGTCTTCTTGAAGGACAGATACGCTATGATGTTTTAATATTTCAATTGTTCGTAATCAATTCCATTTTAAAAAATGGACCGATTTGTAATTAATAAAATCAGGATATTGTTAAAGGTGAAGAAAGATACTAAAAAAGAAACCACTCTAAAGTTTCTGATAATTTTATTATAAATTTTTATTATTAATTATACAATTAATTATTTAAGTGGAAGGTGCCTTTTTCAAGAAGATAAAATTAAAAAAGTAATATATATAAAATATATATATAAGGTAAGTATTAGTTAACCATATTATTTATTATTCCCAAAATTGTTAAACATTATCTTATTGATGATTGCTGTAATGAAATGAACAACACCATATAAAGAGGAAAATAAAGTTTCCATAACATAATATTTTTCTCTGGGAAAAGGCAAATGAGTAAAACTCACTTAAAGGGTCTTGATGACAAAACCATAAACTTTCACTTGCTTTTCTTGTATTCCTTCCTTGATATTGAATTACAGCGTTTGTTTCTGTAAATTATCTTTCGATTAAATAATATTTTTCAAATGACTTATTTTCCTTATTTAATTGTAATAATTAAAAATATTAAAATCTTTTAACTCATAAGATCATAAAAATATTAATAACAATAAAAATTTGGTATTTTAAAAATTTTATTGTTAAATATGAGGAAAATGTAAAAAATGGTAAATTATGAAAGCCGATGGTAGTGGCCGAGGGTGGCCGGTAGTGATAGTTGGTGGTACACGGTGACCGGTGGCAGTGGCTGTAAATGGCTAATAAATTAAAAAATATAAATATATAAGGTTATCATAAGTTTTGTCAATGTCCGAAAAATATTTTCCTCTCTTGAAATTGGAAAGTCATTTTCCTTAAAAATGATTAAAATATTTTCGGTTAATTTATTTTTCTGAATGCCCCAAATAATAAAAAATTATGAAAAATATTTTCTTGAAAGTTAAAATATTTTTTCTTGAAGTTATCTATGAAAAACCGATGCCTAAATTATTTAATATAAGTGATTTGTAATTCTTTTAAAAATAATAATTGATTTGAAAAAAAAATTAAATAGTAGGGGAATGCATTGCCAAACTGAGTCAAGGCCTCATATGAAAAATTAAGCTGTAAGGGAATATAAATTTAGGAATAATCAATTATTGCGTTTGGTGTTTCGATGCAAAAATTCCATGAACAATTTTACTCGCTAGAGGCCACCACTTTGTTGTCATATATCTCTTTTCCGCTTGCGATAGCAATTATTGAAGAATATGTATCAATCACATGTTGAATTATAAATTTGTTAGTTACAAAAAGTTTATTTTTGTTTAATTTCTTTTTCAATGAGATATTATATGATGAATCATCTAGCCAAAAAATATTAACCCCCCTCTTTCCTTCCTTAAAAATAATAATAATTAATAAGGAAAAATAAAAAAAAATTGTAACCCACATGGCCATTGGAAGTGCCACCCAATCTATAGGGTTCCAATCCCGATGCTTCACTCCTAGTTGCAAGAATATTTAAGTTTAAATTTAATACTAATGGTTGGTTGGGATTACTATAAATCTAATCAGTCATTTAAGCATTTAATGTATTCCATTAAACTCATACATTATGCAGACATAAGAACATTTGATTTTGATCTTTGATGAATAAATATTTGTCATTTTGTTTTTTAAGTTATGGTGTGTTAATAAATTTTATATTTTAATATATCTGATCAGGGAAAAAAATTTGCCATCCGGGTTACATAGTCCGGCTATGGGACATAAACCAATGAGACTAAGAATTTTTTTTAATAAAGTGTTTCGATTTGATTCCTGTTTCCAATAAGAATCTTTAGTCTCATTGGTTTGGACCCAGGTTAAGTAAGTTTCTTCCTTCTAGATTCAAAGCGGAATATTTAAGAAAAAAAAACCATATAACAACTCCAAAATTTTATTATTATTATTTTTTTAATTTTTAGCAGGCCCTGGTTGCTTCCTCTTTGGCTTGGCAATGCAAGAACGTTTGGACATTTCGTGTACACAGTGATGGCAAAACTCTTTACAAAAATAAGATACTTATGAATTATGGTAAATAACATTCTTCTCCCAATAAATAAAGTAAATTATTTGTGAGAAATATCTAATTTTGCCGACCAAGACCTAGTATAATGTAAGATCTTGATTTTCCCTTTTGTTTTTCAGCTGCAAATGTTTTGTTTCATGAATCGCCTGCTGGAGTTGGCTTTTATACTCTAATAGGACATCGGATTACTGATAACAATGGGAGAACCAAAAAAAACAGAGAGGATAATTATATATTCCTGGGTAAATTGGCTGAAGAGATTTCCTGAATACCAAAGATTAAGGATTTTCTACATTCTGGATGAGAGCTGTGCAGGGCATTATGTTTCCCCAACTTCCAACATTACTATTCTTTACAAATAAAAAAAAGCGCCAAAAAAAAGACTATATCAACCTTAAGGGTATTTTAGGTAAGTTTCTTTTTCTCCCAAGTAATCATTGATACATATATTATTATGTCTGAAAATAAATAATTGTGTTCTTGTTAAATATATATGTAGTGATTAATGATTGAAACTGATAATATAGAATGTATACTTTACTTTGTTGGACATGCCCTAGTTCAAATTGAGGCGTCAACAATATTAAAGGAAGCATTGCGACTTCTCCCCCAATGCACACAACTTAGTCCGCTACTTGGCATTTCAGCAATAATCAAATTGAAAAAGACATTTGCTTTATTCTTGATATATACAACATTTATGGTCCTCGTTTGCTTCAGTCCAACTACCACGCCAAGCCCAAGATGCCTCAGTAAGTTAAATTATTATTAGCTGCGTAATTTTTTTTTTTTGGGTTTATGGAAATAATTGTCCTGTTTTGTTATGGTAAAAAAAGAGGTTTGAATTGATAATTGATAGTGATAATTTTGTATTGCGAGTTGGAGGAATTTTGATCCAGTGCAGTGACTTATTATGTGCAGCTGCATATTTGGATACGACCTGACAAGTGCAAGAAGCTATGCATGCTAATGTAACAAAAATTAAGACATATTGGGCCCTGCAGTGACGTCGTTCAGCCCCAATGGTTAGATAGCTCTGCTACGTTCTTTCCACTTCTTACAGGAGTTCATGCCAATGGACTTTGTGTCTGGATATATGTAAGTTGGTTAATCATTACTATGTTGTGTACTTTTTTAAATGGTTAAAATTTATTCAACTCCCAGGATTCCGAAACGAATTGAAGGGTCAGGTTTCAAAGATATACAAGAGTGACCGTGATCTGAAAGCCATGGTTTCGAGATACGCACAAATATAGAAAAAATTACTTACCTCGTGGATTTGGAGGGCATGGATTGGAAAAGTATATGAAAAGTTATTTACTCGTAACCTGAAATCATGATGCGAAAGTGTAAAAACATAAAAGTTACTCGGACTTGACCTGAAAAAATCACTTGTTCGACATATGCCAAAAAGCATGTTAATAGTTACATCAATTCGTGACCCAAGATCAGTTGAGTTCGAGTTGGGTCACGACTTTATTATTAAGGATGCAAATCTTTATGTGGTTGTTATGCAGTGGGGATAACAGATGGAAAGAGTACCATTTATTCATCTTAGATATTCATTGATAAGTTGAATTCTTTCCATTCAAAACTGAATGGCATCCTTGGTACCTCAAACGAGAGGTATAAGCAATCCTTATTATCATAAATTTACCCACTTTTTATCCAGAATATTCAAAAGAAGTAGCATTAATTTTTCCTTTTTGGTATTTTCGTTTTGAAGGTGGAAGGATATACACAAGTTTACAAGGAATTTAACATTTGATACAGTTGAAGGGATATACACAAGTTATACGCTTTAAATTTTGATTTATCATTCCGTTAATTATGAGATGGTAGTTAATTTTTTTAGGGTTTAGGAATATTTGTTATTTATTGGATTGTAATTGAAATTCAGAATGGTTGTCAATTTTGTTACTATCTTTAAATATAGATCTCTTGTACTCCCAATTTAAGAAAGTACTCTTTCCAATTATATTAGATTCATAAATTGTAACCGATATCAAATTTTTAAATTTTTGCCATTTTGAATTATGATAATTGATTGAGATTTAGCATGGGAAATACATAAAAAATAATTATTAAATTATAAAATAATATAAAATAATTACAACTAAACATTTGCCACAAGATAAAATATAAAATAAAAAAAATAATATTCAAATTTATTATTCCACCGTTTTAACAAACAAAAAAAAAAAAAAAAAAAAAAAACAATCAGTAACACCAGATAAAGAGGAAAATTTAAAGTTTCCATTTAACATAATATTTTTCTTTGGAAAAGAGCAAATGAGTTAAAAAAACTCACTTAAAGGGTCTTAATGAGCAAAACAAGAACTTCCATTTGCTTTTTTTTTGTATTCTTCCTGATATTTATTGAATTAATACATTTGTTTTTGAAATAATTTGATCTTGGCTTGAATAATATTTTTCAAAATGATTAATTTTCTGTTCTGGTTGCAATATTGAAAATTAATTAAAATTATTAAAATTCTAACTCATGAAGACCCCATAAAAAATTGTATAATAATGCAAAATGTAAAAGGATTTTATTGTTAATATGAGAAAAAGCAAAAAAGGTAAATTTATGAAAGCCATATGGTAAGTGCCCATAGTTGGCGAACAAATAACTGAGGAGAGCGTAGGATGTTGTAATAGCTAGAAAAAACTAATAAATTAAAAATATAGACATATTAAGGTTATCATAGATTTGTCAATATCCAAAAAAACATTTTCTGTCTAAAAAATAGAAAAGTCATTGTTACCTTAAAAAATGAAGTAATAATATTTTCATTGACTTATTTTTCTAAATGCCTTCAAACAATGGAAAATCATGAAAAAATATTTTCCTATTAAGTATTTTACGGAAAAAAATAAAGGCCTAACTCTCATTTGGAACAAATTGATCATGATTGTAAATTCATTTATAAATAAATTCCAAGAGACGAAATGAATTCGCGTTTCAAGTTTGTATGCTAAGAATTTAAAATGAGAATTCAATTTGAATATCCACAAATTATGTTTGAAATAAATTCTTTAAATGAAAATTCATTTGTTCCTTTATTTCGTATAATACCCTCACTGACAATAATAAACTTAACAAAATAATAACAAAAAGACTATATATTGATTATGTACAATATAATAACTTATCATTTTTTTAGTTAAAATATAAAATAATACAATTTCATATAAAAAGTAAATATTTTCCTGCTAATTATTAATTTAAAAGCAGTTAATATTAATTATAATTAATTATTTTTAATTTGATGTACAAATTTTTGTTGAATTTATGGTAATTAATTTAAACTAAAAAAATATTAAAAATTGCTACTACTGTTTTAATTCTGCAATTTGAAAACAATTGTTGCTGTTATGATACTTCAATTTTGTAGTTCATAGTAATAATAACTAACATTATTTTTAACTTCAGAAAAAAAAAAAACATCATTATGTGGATTTGAATTTTTCTAAAAATAAAAAATAAAATTAATAAACTAACGTTATTATTGGATTAAAAAAAACTGTTGTTATAGTATTGAAATTTTTCAGAAGAAAATAAACAAAAAGGAAAAAAAAAGTGTAAAAATAATTGAGCTTATAGCGGAGGGTAATTGTCAATTTTTGTGGAATTGATTTACAAATTCCATCAATTTATTAGGAATTTAAGTATAGGCACGTCCATTTTCATAAAACTTCCAATTCGTAGAATTAAAATCTGTATTTTTTTTATTTCAAACACAAAATTTTAATTGTATCATTGGGTGTCTAGTGCATTAAAAAGTGATTCTTATTCTTCTATTTCCTAATTGGTATCATTTGAATTAATATTTTGATTTGCAAATCTCTGGATTGCATTTCTTTTCTGAGGAATTGGATTTGGATTCTTGAAAATCTAGTGTACAAAAGTAGTGATGAATTATATGTAATATTGAATTGAATATAAAGAAAAAAAAAAGGAGTAAATTGCATTTGGTCAAATGAGTTCAGTGTTTGAATGGAAAAAATTAAGCTGTAACATGAATAATAAATTTAGGAAATCAATTATTAGTTGGTGTTATGAATGTATATAGTTTATGGTAAGTAGTTTTTTAACAAAATTTAAACGGTTAATATTAACTGATATATATCGACTAAAATTAGGAAATGCGAAAATTAAAATTCTTCTAAAAACCTCTCTCGGTCACACATTACGTAACTCGTATTCTGTTATTTCTGAAAAATAGTATTCTTTTATTATTCTTTTATTATGTTAAATTTTAATGTAAATGGATAATATTACTGTCTGTTATTTAAAGCCAACAATCTAATATTTTACAGGCCCAGGTGTTCGATCTTTGCTTATGGATTGATGCAAGAGCTTGGACCCCGATTCGAGTGTATAGACTACGAACTATTGGGCAACCAATCAATCACTTTTACAAAGAAAGATTTTGATGGAATAATGGTTTTCCTTAATTTATTTTACTTTTGAAATAATTTAAAGAAAACTGAATCTTTGTAATAATAATAGATATTTATAAAAAATAATGAATTTCCTCTGAAAAATTAATTCTTTCAAAATTTAAATTAATAGTGTGCCAGAACAATACAATTTCCTCATGCACATTTCAATAATCTTTTTGGCATATTTTAATTTTTTAATTTTTTCTTTTTTTTTTTCAGTTGCAAATGTCTGTTTCTGGAGTGTCTTGGTTGGAGTAGGCTTTCATACTCTAACAGAGAACATCAAGATTATTAAGAATTCTGGTTGTGTTGTTTTGAATGTTTGTGTTTCAGGTATGGGTTATACTGAGATTTCATACAGTGGGGGGACTGGAACATGGAGGTGCTGCAAGCCACTCTTACTTAATCACCACTTTTCGTTGGCAAACCTGTTCCAAAAATTTTCTAATCTGTTGTAATCAATTTATTTATTTTTATTAGAATTTTATTGTGTTAATTGTATAAACAATAGCCAATTATTAGGCTTAAAGTTTATTTTGAATTTATGCGCAACAAGCTATAATAAATGGATGGTAAATAATGCAGTATAAACCTGACTATTAAATCGATTGGTTGTCGACAATTTTCTCTCCTCGAAGTAAAAGAAAAAGAAAATAAATTAATTATTACGGTTTTGAAACATCACATTATCTTTTGATGTAAATTTTTTTTCATTCCAGAAATCAGATGTTTGCGTCCATAAAGTCACATTTGCCGGTATAGTTAAAATCATCAAATTCACTCCTTGGACGAGGTGTTTTTGTGGAAGGATGAATCCTATTCCAGTTTAAAAAAAAAAAAAGATAATTTCAGTCTGAAAAATTCTCAACCAATGTCTGAAACTTCTTCACTTTAATTTAATACTTCAGACCGTTAAATCTTTGTCAATAAAATAAACAAATATGCCCATAAGTACTCAACATAGCAACAGATTCTTGTCTGATAAATTGTTAAACAGAAACAGGATGTGATTCTTTTTTTTTTTTTTTTTGAAAATTAAATTTTATTAGTAAAAAACATCATCCAGAAAAAACTAACATTAACAAATCCATACTAAACCAACCAAGCAGGCCTCCCCCAGTACACCCCCTCCTAGGATTAGAAATCCAAGTGAAATACCTAGGAGTATCTGACCAAACTGTTGCAAGCTTAACTAATAGCGAGTCTTGTACAAAATTTACCAGTTGTAGATTGTAAAAAGCCAAAATTCATCGAAGAAAGAATCCAATGAACGTTATACTACCAAGCGAGGATTGGATTTGAGACGATTTTATGACAATCTCGAGTTCTGGCCTAAAGCCGAGTCCCGGTTTTTAGCGGACCTAAGGAAATAATTGCATTATTTGCAGCCAAGATTTGAATATGTAAAAATCAGCTCATTTGTCAGTGAACAATGAAGAAACGAAAAACAAGGCTCAAACCAAAAATAAAAGAACAACAAAAGTTAAAAAAAAAAAGCAAAAAAAAAAAAAACAAGGGGGGGCTATAATAGCAGTACTACATGAAAAATGTCATCTATATGGCATTATGAGTTAGAACCAACTGAACAGAACATTGTAATTGATTCTCAACCACCAGATTCATTATCAACCGCCATTTGAACAGAATGGGGTAAATATGTTGAGAACTTGAAGAACAACCACATAATGAATGCAATTTGAATTTTTTTTTATTATCTATTCTATTTTGCTTCAAAATGTTGCATATATTCAGTATAGATTTGATTGCTGCAAGCAAACAGTAAAAAGGATTTAATACCGCATTTTATATTTATGGCAGGGATATTGGCAATAAAGCGCAATAGTCTCCTTGTTGTCCTTTCTGCATCGTCTTTCCATAAGGGACACTCGAATTATTGCCAAACTATTCAAGCTGCTCGGAAGGCCTTCTTGGGAAAGACGGAGTTTAGGGCAATTTCGAATTAGCTAATGCATCAAGAGAGGTGAAAGATGGTGCAATTGCCTCTGGATATTTGATTTCAGATTTTTAAAAATCTTCGATCTGAAGATTGGTTTTAGGGAAAGAGGGAAGCAATAGGCCCTTCTCATCTGGGAGGAAATCCGTGTATCTGTACTTTTGGACATGGCCCCTTTGATTATGAGCCAGGGTGGAAGAGCAAGTCTTTTTGAGTCTCCACTCTGAAGATTGGCCTGTTTTCAGATTCCTTGCAATTCGAAATATGTAAAGATGACCTAGTTTTGGAGGTAAACCGGCCATCTGGAAAAGACAACCAGGACCTCCCACAGTCAAAATTCCTAAGACAGTTGAAGAGATGTAAGATTTTGCATTTGATTGGGAGGGATCTCAGAATCTCACAAACTCCGATGGATAAAGAAGATAAGGTTTGGGGTAACCCTCATCGGAAAGGACCACCAGTACCTTTCAGCCAAACGTATGTGTAAAGCGTGAGAGATCGTGGATTTTGAGAATTTGATTGGAAGCAACCGTCAAATTCACCACAGTTTTTTATGGTGAAATGGGCTAAGGTTGGGGTATGGCCAATTCCACTTTCTGGGGAAAGACTCCAACTCAGAGGTCGAGATATTGTTTAGATTTGTGAGAGTGCGACAAACCTATTATCAAACGACTTCCAATTAATTGTGTTGTCAAAAAGCAAATTTCAAGTATTTTTAATTGGAATAGGGAAATTCACCACACTAAGCAGCGATGTAAGAGATGGACATCCATCGACACGCACAACCTCAAGATGAGACATCTCATTCCTGGGGTTACTATTCATGCACAATGCCCTTAGGCAATGACTACGCAGAGAATCACAGTTTTACGATATTTGAGAAACTTGTTTTTAAACTACACAGGAAACCTGCAGATGGGAAGTACCCAAGGTTTCGGCACATGAGGATATTCAGCCTCTTTCTAAAGAGAGGTGAGGCTGTGAACCCATTTGCAGAACTCAATCCATCGCATTGCATATCTCCGAAAAATTTCAAGTATTCCAAGGCAAATTCCCTTCGTTCTCCTCGCTACCAACTGACCACTAGCTTCTACACCCTGATCGTAAAGATCAAAGATAGAAGGTTTGTTCTAAATAGTTGAAACCCGCCACCAGGTGTATCAATTGGCTGCAATCACGAATCCACAGACGCTCTAGCGCCACCAAGGACTGCGCAAACCACTTGATGTAATTGTTTGCAAGCGCTGAAAAACTCCCCAAGATGGACAAGGTTTGAAAGGGACATAAATATGCACACTTTCGAGAATAATATCTTTGACATCCAAGAATGCCAATGTCTTCAAGAAGTAAGGGACGGTAGGCAATGTACAAACAAATTTAGGACAATGAAATCGTAAATTTGTCACGTAGTCTAGAAATTTTCTTGGCAACCTTCTACATTGACTCATCAGAAGTGAGCCCATTGCTTCAACTTCATCATATTCCCCAATTTCTTAGAATCTAAGAAGACGGGGAAAGCTCAAGCCTACTTCTAGCAGTTCATCCATGCCTTGATGCTTCAGCTTGTTCAGTTTACATAGTCTACTAGTGTGGCCGATGTAATATTCACCGAACAATTAAAGAGCTCTTAGATCCACCATATTTGTGAATGCAGTCTCCTATCCAGCAAAGGAAATTCCCTTATCCGCCATAAAATCGAACCGAAAGCCTTCAAACTTTGATGATTTCTAGGCAAGTTAGAACTGATAATTCATTCATGATCCTCTTCCGTGGTGAATCAGCGCAAATTTATGGGTCCATACCAAGGCCAAATCAACCAAGATTCTCAATCTCTTTTTTTAAATCAACGAGATTTGCAATCTTCAATCCTTGCCACATTCCTGTAGCTCCTTGAATAAGAAGTTGCCTTCCTAGATGAGGGAGTCATTAGCTCTCTAATTCCAAGGCAATTACTTCCTGTTTCCCGACGATAAACTTAGACCAAGCTGTTTAAGATTTGTCAATAATTTCTACCCCAAATGACATCTCCTGCAAAAGCATCCCTACCTTTAAAATTCTAGGTGCATCAAATTGATTAAAGCGCCAATGCCTGTGCGGCAACTCAAAATAAATTGCAAACTACATAAACTTCAATGTCTGCAGTTCTGAACGATTGTCTCAGTAATTAGGTACTTTAATCTCTTGTGTGTAAGACAAGTCAAGATATCGTAATTACAATTTAGACCCCAATTGAACTTGGCCACGGCAACTTCTTCAAACTGGTTAATCGATGGCTTAGTGACAGCACCCTTAAAACGTTTTCAGTTTTGGCACTATGTCAGCACCCACTCTAATCAGATTAAAAAATTAAGTCGCCATGATCAGTCGCATAATGTCTAAGAATGTTCGCAAATTATCATCTCATAAAAAGTCTTCAAAATCTTTGTACCTTTCATACATGACAAGTGAATGCTGAAAAATGGCAGACGTTGCATGTGATTTATGCCCTTCAACTCATCATCAGTCCAAATGAAGCATATTTTCCACTACAATTTACGTAGTCATTGATAGATCATGCATTCACATATCAGTGATTCATTGTAAGTATTGTTGAAAGAAAAATAAATTCCATAATAAATCCTGAAAATATCATGACCCGAGGCCTTTCATTCCTCATCTTCCTGTGCGCCTGTTACAAATGCCGCTCTGCCGATCCACTGTAGACCAAGAATCATCCTCATCGATCGTAATCTTTTTGGAAAATTGCACATAAGCACAAACATCCGTTTCAGACTGAGGTGGGAAGATGGTGATAGCTCAACTTTAATGCTGGAAGATGTCTGGCTTTCTCCTCCCAAAATGCCGCTGTTTAGCACTTGTTCCATTTGCATCGCGAGTTGGTTGACGTCCGTAAGCAGACCTCCAATAGCTTTAGCTGGCCAAAGGTAAGCCTTGACACCTGTTCCACAATCTTCTTACCTATTCTTCTAGATCCAAAGTGCTCCGTCAAAATTTTTACTCCAGAGCATGATGGGCAAAAAGAAGGCAATCAATGCAATTCTCAACACTCTAAGTGTATAACTGTTGAATATGGCACCCATCGTCCGGTGAAACGCCAAGAGCGAGTTGTACGATCATTCTACTTTCCTTTTGTCCCATTTCTCAAAGGGGGCGAAGGAAGATGCCAATGTACAAATTTCTGTTCCACAACATCATCTAGAACCATAAAAAAAACTTCTTCTCTGACAGCTTTGCCTTCAAGTTTAATTGAAGCGAAGTTCAATCGGTTGGAAGTAAGATCTCCACCAACCACTGAAGAAACTGTTTTGTAAGTCTAATCCACGTCAAATCTTCACGAAGAAACAACAGCCGTCAAATTCAGAACTTTCTTTTCCAGCCTTCAATCAAAGATAAAGCTGCGCTAGAGTTGTCTTGACCATATACCTCCGCAGTCCAACATAGATATCAGAGCGAGCACTTCTATCCACTTGATTCAGAATTCAAAGTCTAAAGAATCGCCTTCTTATTTTCTCCCTCCCAGAAATCTCGGCGTGATCACCCAAGCACGTCGCAAGGGAAATTTCTTTCGCTGATCTAACCGGCCTTTCTCTCAAATCTATTCAGTTTCTTTGAAAGTGATCGCTTCTAATCGGGAACTAATCCCTTTACTTGGAAATCATCCTTTACTGAATTTAAGCAGCGGCACGAATATTAGGGGAAGAGCCTTTCGTACCATACTTGAAACTACACAGGTTTTAGGTTTCCAACTTGGATCGAGAGCCTCAAAATCAAACTCATCCAGAATGTCCTCCAAATCATACCCAGGTTCTCTCAAACTGGCTCACCCAACGTCGTTCACCGAAGCTGTTCACCATCTGCTTTCTCCTCTGCATCCTTCAAGAGAAGGCCATTAGATGCTCTCCAACCTCCCCTGTCCACTTGTTGATTCAGTCACACATGCCTTTTCGGCATAACTTGAGCAAGTCCTGGAAGCCTAACTTAATAAACAAAGATCTCAAAGGGCAGTGTGCTAGAAGAGCACCCCAATAGCAGCTGCAATCCAATCACAAAGAGAGGATGATCAGAAATTTTCAGCCAGAAATATTCGGACCAATTGAAGAATTGTCGGTTAATTGAAAGTGGGAGTGCAGGTTAATCAAAAGACTCGGAGAGGAAGTTGAATACCAAACAGCGAAAAATTGATGATTGAAAACTAAAAGCTAAAGAGCCCAAGGAAGAGTTATTGTAAAAACAAAACAAGTAATAATCTTCAAGAAACCATGGAAGTGCAGATTGGACTTGGTCAAAAAGGACATGTACTATCATAAGCGCAAGAAAGAAAGAATGACAAGACATATCCTATATTAATTATGCGGGCCAAATTAGAAAATGAATACTATTGACTACATTAGTCTGAATGATGTAAGTTTGGCCTTTGGAGAAAATCCGATCATCCAGGCACACTGAATGAAAACCCAGATTTATCCTTGAAGCGCTGTTTTTTGAGCAGCGAAGGATATTGTGTAGGAATTTCAATATAAAGTAGCGGGTTCAGAGAGAAGACTTTTAAACATGCTTGAGGAGTTTAGCTATGAGGCATTCGAGTAGAAATTCTTTATATTAAAGCAGATTCGTATGGATCGCTATATGCTATTTCATTACATATTGTTTTGATAATATTCATAATGAATTCATTCGAATTTGCAAATATGTCATTAAGAACATGGATAATGGAAAATTCGATGCTTGGATCATTCGTTGTAAATTCATTCCAAATTCATGCTTTGAGTTAACTTCTGTTCTTGAAAGTTAGAGAGATTCATTTGCAATTCTATCAATTTTGGTTTTCAAGAAAAACAATTTCTGTGAATATAAAACATGGAATTCCAGAATAAATCTTTTTGAAAAGCTAATTATCGTAGGATGCAATCTAAACTCCTAGTCTTAGGTTTTCGCTTTCGACTAACGTTAAATTCTGTTAATTTGCCAGTATGAAAATATGCTTGCTTATGTAATAATTATATTTTAAAGGTCGGTTTTGTTTTTCGCATTTCTTAAAAACATTTCCACATGACTGTTTCCCCATATAAAATATCACTTTTCCATATAAAAATTACATTTTTTAGAATATTGATTATTCCGATTAACTAACCGGCTAGAAGATGCAATATGTTAATGTAATCATCCTAAGAAATGGAATATAATTTTAGGATACGTACTACTAAAAAGAAACACTCAAAGTGTTTTCTTTTTTTTTGTTTGACACTTAATTAGATTTTTAATGGGTGCCTTTTTGCAAGGAGGATTAATTAAAAGGCAAATATAATAAATATATAGGTAAGTATAGTTAACATATCATATGTCCCAAATCGTAAACATTATCTTATTGATGTTCTGTTAATGAATGAATAACACCATATAAGAGAGAAAAATAAAGTTTCACTTGCTTTTCTTGGTATTCCTTCCTTGATATTGAATTATGGATTAATAATAATTTTTCAAATGATTTTAGTTTTTTCTTGTTTAGTTGCAATTAATTAAAAATATAAAATTCTTAACTCATGAAGAAACATAAAAATATTAATAAACAATAAAAATTTCGTATTTTAAAAATTTATTGTTAAATATGAGTGGAATGAAAAAAATGATAAATTTGAACGACGGTAGGGCGGTACGGTCGCCGGAGTAATAATAGTTGCGGTAACTTGACCGATGTGTAGGTGGCGTATAAATGACTAATAAATTAAAGAAAATTAATATATAAAGTTTGTCAAGGTGTCCAGAAAATTAGTTTTTCTCTCTTGAGAAGTTTATCATAAAGTTCTAGCTTTTGACATTTTATGAAGTTTAGTTCGAAACAGCTAAAATGCATGAAAACTGGTTATAGCTATGAAAGGTAGCTAAAAACAGCTCACTTTTGCGCACAATAGGCCCTATAGTCATGGCTTTGTCTCCATCAGTTTCAACGTAACATGAAGCTTATTCACCAAGGTGGTGTGATGATCTCTTGAAATCCATCACAATAACCTGGTAATTCATTAAAACATTAGAGAATACTAGTGTTGATTGTGAGTGCTTCACTCTCTAATAACAGAACAGATAGCCGTTATGCTATGGACTAGAGATAGAAGAGTCTTTGTTAACAGTTGAGACAGTTTGTAAGATTACCAATTTTAAATTCCTAAAAATTGATTGATGCTCTCCCTCTACCATACAGTTTT